>CAXKVX010003655.1:0-36068 GCA_964058865.1 Eleocharis quinqueflora | reverse complement strand
ATTCCAAAATGGTTCCCTCAAAGGTTTAGGAATTGCATTTCCCTTCTTGAGTACCCCTAGTAACATTTCTCTTGTTGTATTGCCAATGCTTTTTTGTACCTCCAACTTTGCATCTTCTAGAGAAATAGAATCACGTTGCATGTAGATCGACAAAATGTTCAGTGTCATTTCATTTCTTTCTTTCTGCAATAATTGTTTCAACATCAATGAGACTCGGGTTGAATTGGTTTGAGGATGAATATGCAACATTTTGAGGATCATGGGGCATTCCGCAGCCATTGCAAAACACCACAATAGAACCACAAAATATTCAAATATATATGAAAGAACTAACTAGGAAGATTTATTTTTTTGGACAAATTAAAACTAAATTGGAGGATAACAAGAGAAATTCAAAGTTCAAAACATTGATATGCGACAAACATGAGATATGACTATTGTGCACAAATACAAAAATAATGTTTTCAATTCCAGCTTAGAACAAAAACTTGGATAGATTACTAACAGATCATTCAGTACCAGCATCTGATATGTATGTTAGGAAGATGAATTGTGTAAGATATGATTATCTAAAAAAACAGTACCTCAAAAGTTCTGATGTCATTGAGAAGACGGATACACACACTTGCCAACGCAAGTAAATTAAGAAAGTCTTGGTGTCTCACAACTTCTTCGGAAACTTTTGTATGAAGGAAATAGAGCGAAGGGACAAATGCAACTCCTAAACCAATGGTAACTGACCCAAATTCCTTGTATTCTTTTACTGTTGGCATTGATTTATTTATCCAGTGATGCTCGGCTTGTAAGCTTGATCTGCATACAGCACTCCACTACAATGAAAAATCAATATGTTACAAGAAAAATCAAAGAATTGCCAACAAGGTCTACTTATTTATTTTCCAAGTACAGGTTGGAGTTATGCCCTGATTGTACTCCCATGCCTACCTACATAATTAATATTGACTATTTTATTTCTTTGAACAGTTTTGGATTTCATGCCTTTGAGTAACCCAACAATCCCATCAAAACGATAATTGGTCCAGTGAGGACATGAAACATTACTTATAAACTGAATTAAATTAAGGAAGCTGCCTAGTAGGGGTAGGGCGTACCAGTAACATACCAAATGAACACAGTACCAAAATGAAATATGCATACCGTAATAAAATTTGACATAGATGACAAAATAGTTCTTTGGAAGTGCTTGGATTTTGCTATGGGCTACTAAATTATTTTGATTTTTCATACTTCCATTAAAATATCGATTAGCATCTCTACAAAATTAGTATTTTCTACTTGAGGATTCCATTATCAGTCCAGATTTATTCTTTTACATACAGTATTTCAGACTGCAATATCACTATAACAGTAGAGGACATAGAACCACTCGAGCAACCCATATTAGAGAATTTGAAATAGGTACGCAATCGATTAAATGAAATTTGTGGTGTTAATGAATATGATTGAGGGACTCACAAATTCAAACAAATGACTAGAGATGTCACGGCCTTGTAGAGGAAAAGCCTTGGTTGCCATCTCAGTAATTGTTATGTGAATGGCAGAGTACAGGATTTCTGCTTTCTTTGAGTAGAACCTTTTCTCATTGTTTTCACCTGAACTGAGAGAACAAAAACGGAAATAAATGAGATGTTTGAAATGAAATATAAAACTGAACATATTATCTGTGTTTTTTAAGAATACAAAGTGCATTTATAGCAAGCTGTGTTCGCATCCCTCGTATTGGTCAATCAAAATATATGATATATAAACACCTGGACAGGTTTCAATTGCATTTATAATGGATGAGCAATCTTGTGCGGGTCATATAATTGACATGAAAATGCCCGATACAAAAAATAGATATGTAATATTTTGAATGGGAAGGATATATTTGACACTGTGACTGCAAAAATTAAACTTTATGGATTAAATTTAAAATTCTAGATATTTTCTATCATTAATTAGGATTGACAAATAGAGAGTTATATGTTATCATCAATTGGAAGGTATAAGCAGTTTACACTTGATGGCTGACAAATAAAATTTTGCAATGTATCAAGTTTAATAGAAGGTCCATCTATATGATAGTCAACATAACTGCAATATTTATTTCGATAAGTTCTGATTATGGTTTATCAAGTTGGTTAAAAAGGTAAGTTTCTGCCAATATATCCAATCCTTTTTTGTATATCAATTACCTGTCAAATAACGAGAGCAGGCCTTCGATTTCTTCGATGGACCCTTCTTCATCTAACAAGTCATCAACATATGTGATTAACATTGTATTTTTAGTCAAATAAACACGTGCATCCGATAATTCGAAGGGATAGAATGTCGCCAAGGCAGATATATAGCTTGCTGTAAGAAGATTATGGCGCACAGTTTCTATCTGATCTAACTTGCAATCTTCCAACCATCTGCAAACAAATTTATGATTGAAAGAACTAAATTACTGCAGTGTCAAATTAATTCAATTGTAGTGAAGAAACTAAACAAGGATTTTTGGGACAATAAGTGTAGAACCTAAAAAGGTATACTGCTGAATTTAGAGTTTAAAAATGGTATAATCTAAATCTAGTCATGCATAGTAGATCATTAGTTAAATATCTAGAGTACCTAAGAGTATGTGTGGAATCACAATGGAACAATTGTGTGATTCTAGTAGCAATTGTGCTTAAATGGAAGCATTAAGCCAGTGATGGCAGGTACCTCTCAAGATGATTCAATTCCTCTCTGTACAGAGACTGACAGTTATTGAAGTCGTTGACAGCTAATTCCAGAACAACATCACTGCCAGCCATCGGCCTGTTTATTTTAGATGAACAGTGCATTTTTGTTAAGCCAACTAAAGAAGCACAAGATTTTAGAATAAAGTGCTACTTTGTATTTCATTTCTTTTTCTGATGGTACGATACTAAAGTTGCCTCCCCTAGAACTTCAGTGGCTAGGTAACTCTAACATTGAAGACGCAATAATAACATTACATGTTTCATATTTAGACTAGCAAGTATGTACCACGTACAGGCATGATAAACTATAAATATAATTTTGTAAAGCTTTACATAAATGATGTTTTCAGCATCTGGAGTCTTGCAAGCTTAAAGCGCTCGATGTATCTTTTGTTTTCAAGCGGATGCACACCATTATATAATGGAAACTTCAAAGCGTATTCTACCTGAAAATAAAATTAAAAAAAAGGAAAATTAGTTTTTGCCACTCCAAAGCAAAGTTTGGGATTTTGGAAATTGCCACTACCAACTTCAAATTAATTAGTTTAATGCCATTGTAAAACTAATTAGTTTTAAAATTTGCCATTATACGCATATCCAGAATTAAAAAAGAATTGTTGCAAGTAGATTATTTTCAAAATCCCAAATTTTAGAGTGGTAAAAGAATAATTTTCACTTAAAAAACGGTTAAAAGGTATTAAAAAAAGACCTGAAAGATCGATGGTTTCAAGCAGAAACAATACCTCTTGAGAAATGGTCTGTTCATACTCAACTGTTTTAACAGACGTATCCTCCTGAAGCACAGATCTTGACCATGATGCCAACTTATTGAGGACCTCTTCATTTGGGAAGATTTTTGTTTGTGAAGCCTTGTATATTTCTATAACGGGTCTCATATCTCCGGCATAACCTTGCACTGAACCATAAAAGCTGTCTGCTTCTTGAAATGGACTTAACAAGTCTGTAATGATTAAGATTAATGATTAAAATCGGCATTAGCTTATTTAGTTTAAGAAAAGGCTATAAAGAAACATAACATGTATGTCCACATCAAATCCATTCATCCGGAGCAGACGAAAAGCTAACGCACAAGTGATCATATCAGAAGTTACTTCCTCATCTCTTTCTTAAAAACAAAGATAGGATGATAAAAAATAAGAACCTGAAGACACATCAAATCCATTCATCCGGAGCAGACGAAAAGCTAACGCACAAGTGATCATATCAGAAGTTACTTCCTCATCTCTTTCTTGCACAAGTCTTCATGGAATGTTTTATAGACAAAATTGAAAATTGAAATATATTTAAATCTTACTGAGAATCGGTGCATTGTGTAAAGATGCTATTATGCAGTGAATATATATTATGCACACTTGCCGATCCATTCAAATTTGTATGTCTAGTGGAGGAGCAATGGAACTATATTAATTCTGTATTTATCTGATCTCAATTTCAATATTTTGTAGTGCAGAATGGTGTGCCAGTGGTAGAATTAATACATCTTCGAGCAGTTAGGGAACAAATTTTGTTAATTTTTATTCCCCAACTAAATTGATACAGAAGTCAAAGAAATGGTTGTACCTATGTATAGTCGTCAGAGTCTGCTGTATATCATCGAGAAAGTAATGTGAAATTCCCATTCTTTGAAGAGTGTCAACCATGCAGAGTTGGGAATATATTTCTGATGGATATATTGTAGGAACTGCAAGCAAAAGAGAAGAAATAAGGGTACCATACCATACCTGGGGAGCAGCATGCAATTAATCAGCAGTGCATATATATAAATATAATGAGATGAATGTCTAATCTTGTGGCAACCTGAGCTCCCGCATTTTTGTAGAAGAGAAGTCAAATAGTGAAAGGCTTTGTCATTGCGAGTTTGAGTGAATGCTGCTGCAGTTGTAGAAGGAGAATTAAACAAGGAGCCATTTTTTTTCTGATACTTGAAAATTGCATTCCAGTCCTGCAACTGCAAGGATCCTAATCCTTCAGCAGCATATGCCAAGTATTGATCTCTTCCTTGAGAATTTAGCCCAAGGTCCCTAAAGAAGGTTCAAAGCATTAGTTAATAAAGCAAAGAAATCCAATTTCCTCTTCTCTCGAAATCTCCCTTCGTCACTCCTCGATCTCTTCCTTTTTTTCACCATCGAAATACTTAGTCAATTTGGGGCCACAAAAGTCCCAGAGCATATTTTGTTCCTCGCAACGCGTCCCAACCGCTCTCCACTAAACACTATATACTGATCTAATCTAGGGTTTTAACAAACGATCTCGGCTCTACCGCCGCCGCTGCTTTTCAACTTCAATTTTCAAACTATTGTTTGCCATGGGTCGTCGTATTTCCCCTCTGTTTTTGGTTTGGGACATGACATGCTTACAAGTCTATTTCATCTGTGACAGTCAGAGGTGGCAAATCATTGTGATCTGCGCCACAAATCTATTTGTTTACCTAAATTGGGATTGTTCCCAGTAACATTTATTCATAATTTATAGATACGTCTGATACTATTTTGCTTTACAGTAGTGTTTTGGCAAAATCCGTATGGGTCAAGTTATATTATTACTCATGTCAAGAACGGATTTCATACGAGTTAGAATTGCTTCTTCGAAATTTCGCCCGTGGTCACCCGTCCCTTTTCAACCCGTCCTTAATCCGTCCCCGTCCGTGCCCATGACCCGTTACGAGTTTCTATTTATATGATGAGATAAAGCTCTTAATACTAAAATTATTTAGTAATCTTTACAATTTCTATTTAATTCGTTACGAGTTTGAGAAATCTAAAATAATATAGTTATAAAAAAATGTTAAATTTTTTTAAAATTATTAACGGTTGGAATATTTTTGCGATTTTTTAATTACTTTCAAATTTTAGAATTCTAATTTAAAAAATAATTTGAAAATTTTATGTATTTTCCAAATTTTTGGATTTTTTGGAACTTTTTCTATTTTTTTAAATTTGAAAATTTTTGAATTAAAAAAATAATAAATTCGTGACCCGCCTGTACCTGCCCTGTCCCGCCCAACCCGACGGGCCAAAGGACGGGTTAGAGTCATCATTCAAAACTCAACCCGTCCCGTTTAACCCGTCGGACCCGTAGAATTCGTGCCCGTACAACTTGTGACCCAGGCAACCCGTGCCCGTGTACGTCCGTACCCGCCCGTTTGGTAAACACCACTTTATAGATAATATTATTCATTAATTACTATGTTTGTGATCCTGAGGGTATGTGATTCTGTGCCTTTGCATGCACATGTGTTCATTTGTGCTAATTGTAGACAACAAAACACTAGCTAGCATATTGTTTAGTGCTAGCGTTAGTTACCTTTTAAGTTCCAAATCTCGGAGGGACAGTATATCACGGATGGAATCTTCTCCTAACAATGGATCCAAACCCATATCAACTGCAGATGCAAGCATTCCAGGAAAAATGATGTTGAATCCAATTGGAGAAACCAAATTTTCATCAAAGACACTTGACAAGTTGGATCTGATGAAGTAGAGCCCTGTATACAGTACAATCAACGAACTTGTTGACTTGTCACAATTAAAATTAATTATGATCAAAGAGAAACAATTAATAATTTAGCCCTGCCTGCTGATACCTTTTTGGATGCTCAGATCATTACAGTTCCATGTCTTGAGTGCAAGAACAGAAGCTAATGTAGAGGAGAGCTTATCTTTCAAAAGAGAAGGCTCCAGATTGATTCGACCACCCCATGATCCATCATCGTATTGATTTTCTAATACCCACTCTAAACACTGGGGGAAGCATGGCTTTTGTGGTGCCTTTGGTGCTGGCACCATTGCCACCCAAGCTGTGTCATAGGATGAGGCTTCAAATTGCTTGTAAGTCCCCTCGCGAAGGTACTGTCTTACCCGCTCCTCGCATTCTTTGATTTTCTGAACAATTAATTAATATTCCACAGAAATATATTCAATAGTACGTATTATGTAAATACTAAATATATATATAGTTGAACTACTCTTTTTTTTCTTTTTGATTGTCTTGTGTCTGAAATCTGAATCGACAGGATGATCGAAGTTGTACTGTACCATTGTGGGAATAACTGTGTTCTCTCTAGTTTTCTGGATGCCAACCTTGTTCTGATATGCTGCAACAATGGAAACATGCAAGGCGGATGTTACAAAACCAATCAACCCTTCCCTTGTGTGATTATCAAGGGGAAGTACGTGAAAGAAAGAAAGAGCATATATACCTGAAATCTGGAACAGGGATGAACCAGGTGCATCTCTTCTGCTATTTCTTGGTACCAGAGGGTTCCGACATAGCGGGCCATTGGAGCGACCGCACAGCGCGAAAGAGCTCAGCGCCATAGTCACTAATTTAATAAGTTAATAAATATCAGAAGAATAAACAAATAGACGATGATGGATGGATCGAGTTCAATAGCACTATGGCCTTTATATGGGCTAGCTATGGCTGATTATATATAATATAATATATTGGGATGCGAAGGGAAAAGAAGACCAGCCAAGAGTCATGACTCATGAGTCATTTGTGTTGACTGCTCACTGCTCTAAAGTCTAAATAAAAAATCATTAATGGCGGCTATCCTATCACATATTCACATAAGTACATAATAACACATATAAACCATGCATCGATCTGTCCACCGCGTTAACCTGCATGCTTCAATTAATACGCTGCAACTTAAATTTATAATAATCAATAATAAACGACGTTTCAAATATCGAAAAGAAATTACTTAATTATCATATATGAATGAAAAGATATCGATGCATCTCTAACCTCAAATGAATTTTCTTTCTGAATATGTTAATTTGTTTCTTTTTCCTTCTTTCTATTCTATTCTTGTACTATTTTTCCTTTGCATCTCTAATCTCATTTCGTAAGTGGTGTATTTTCCGTTACATTTTCGTTTCGTTCAGCAATCTCTTTCGCGCGCCAATACTTTTCCACATGCTGCAGTCTATTTTAGTTAAGATCGTACGGTGTAACATTCATATACGAATATGATAATACGGTAATACCTCATCTTCTTCTTGTTTGAAAAGTCGATCGACTTTCTTGAAAATTGTTCCCAAATCCCAAGTACAAGAGTCAGTTCTTCTCTAGTCTCTATTACATCATCATTCTCATTTCGCAATCACATGGAATATTGAAAATTTCATTCAATTCTGATGTTTTATTACACCGTAACATAACAAAAAAAATTAATAGTCATTTTATTCTTAAAATATCACTGCATAACAGAAAATTAGTTACATGCCATCAAATTCAAGAAAAATTAATAGTCATTTTATTTCTGACTCGCTCCAGAAAAGAGAGAAGAAGAAAATGAGAACGGGTCGTCTGGAGAGGAAGAGCAGGCTTCTCAAGAGAGAAGGTTGAGAATATTTTGAGAATTTACATATTTATTTTTAATTATGTTAAAATAAAAAAATGGCATAAAAATAAACTCTTATCAAATTTAATGACATATAGCTAATTTTTTTTTATGTAGTGACATTTTGAAAATTGATTAATTGAATGATTTTGCAGTGGCATATAACTAAATTTTTCTTTTTTCAAAGTTTTTGCAACTTCGTGTAATCATTACACAACATAATAAAATATGTATTTTTTAGACTTACCAACAACCTCCTTGCACGCCTCCCTTACATGCCTCTCACTAGAAATCAAAATAATTAATCATATTTTATAATTTACGTTCAAACGTGACATTTAGACCCATGCATTTGGACGGCACTTAGAAATTCAAAAAGAACAAAAAAAATTCTAAGTACCTCTGAACACATGCGTCTAGATGTTAACATGCGAACGTGAACGTTTAAAAATAGAGTCATTATTGTCAAAGATTTGAATCCAGGGAAATAGATGTTATTCTTTATTTTTCCAGGTCAGTTATAAAAATAATTCAACCTTTTGTACGTGAATATTTTATTATTAAAAAATATTAATATTTTAAATAATGAGTTGGTTGTATTTAGGTAAGTTTTTGTAACAACTTCAGTTGTAGTCGTTGGGACCGTAATTAAGTTTTTTTTATCATCGCAAGTTATCGAATTGTAGATACCAAATCTACTTCCCCCATGTTGAGTTTGGTTTGCGGACGGAGGAATGTGCATCTCAAATTTGACACCATCTCCAACCAATGTCTTAATTAGTAATTTTTATCACGAGTTTGCGTCAGATTCAATTTTGAATAGCTCGTTTCTCCGATCGCAAATCAGACTCGACGCGGTGGAAGTAGACTCGGATATCTATGACTAGATGGCTCGACAAATTATTCCCGATACCATCCATTTAGCCTTTTTTTTGTCGGTATTCACAACAGCGGTCTTTTTTTATTTTTCGAGCTTCATGAAATACTCTTTATGATTAAAAAATATTTATTTATTTAATTTCTAATAATAAAAAATCGGCAACATCAACACGTGCTTTATATTTAAGTATTTTTTTGTACATGCCAAGTCAGCTGAGATAGCACAGAAATCATTTATTTGTTGTTTAACGAGGAAAAAAAATTGGAACGAGAGTAATACGGAGACGAGTCAAAGTTGGAAAAGTTATTATTGGATTGGTCGCAGGAAAGAAATTTCACAGGATGGATACGTCATTGATAGTATTGACTGGGAGCCAATAATTAATTAATTAATTAATTAAGTAGTAAAAAATGATAGAAGAATCTGTTCCCTCATCGTATAAAACGAAAACGATGGGACTTTTCTTCCATGAAAATATGAAATTTGACTGGGAGGCAATAATTAATTAACTAGTAAAGAAGACGTGATATGAATTATGAAACACCTCCCCTTCTTTCCAATCAAACGATCGAGGCAGCCAGCTACTATTCGTGATTACTAGCTTGTAATAATTTTCATTCCTCTGTAATCTGCACTAGCCGGGTTGGGACGGGTTGGAGAGGGTCGGATTAGGACGGGTTGCGGGAGGGTCGGGGCGGGTTGAGGCGGGTTAGGACATGTTACTAGTGGGTTGCGGATGGGTTATGACGGGTTACGGGACCCGAGCATGGACGGGATAAGGACATGTTGCGAAGAGACAAATTACTACGATCGAAATTTCGAAGGGCGATCCAAGCCAATATGAAACTCAATTTTGACAAGAATATATACGAGCGAACATAAATTAGATCCACGAGCCGGTTCGAACGACGGATGAGACAGAATGACGCAGACCCGTACGAAATTCGTCAAGGCAGTAATCTGCACGCTTGCGCGTAGGTCACCGTCGAACGGTTGAAGAAACTGATATGGAAACTAGGCAGCTAATGAGAGAAAAAAGTGGGAGCCTTTTAAACTAGCTCCAAGTTTGACGTGACACACAACCCACAGGATAATACTCGCTAATACTATTAAAATTAAACCCGAAAAGTGAATTGTCAAATTGATCATTTGGTCGAATTATGTCTTCAAATTATGACTAAAACATGCCATTTTTTTTGTTTGTTTTCGATCCAATCCAAAACTTACAACAACAAAACAAAACAAAAATTAATGTCAATCACATTTCAAACTCTTATTTATCGCTGTCCTTTCATCTTAAATTTTTGGTATAATTCAATCTAAAAGGTATTTCAAAACCCCTTACGCTTCACATAAATAGTAAAATATAAAGATTTACAAAAATGACCAACAAAATTAGAGACTCGAACAACTTAATTCCGACATTCTATCATAACACTGTAATACCGGCTATTTTAATTTTCAGTTCAAGAATTTATTACAATTGAATCCATTTGAGGGCCAAATTTTGTTTTAATTTCATGATTGGTTGAAATTTAATTGAAAACTTGCATACATATTTTTATACATGATGTTATATAGGAATTTGATACGACTCAATTTTACATTGAATCTCAGCCTTCGTTGGCTCATGATTCAAATGTGTTTACTAGCAAACTAGCTATATATAGAGAGATTTTGTATTGTAAAAAAAGATTTCATTCTCTCATTTAATCAAGAACTTTCTACTCTTGCTTTGTCTCTTTATGAGCAAACTCATAATTTAGCCGATATTTTGATTTTATAGCTTCTTACTGAGGTGAGTTTGAGTTGTGCACTAGTTTACTAGTACGAGATTCGCTCTGATACCATGTTAAAAATGAGAAATGTTGAAATGGAAATTTTTTATTTTGCATATCTGATCTCTTACAATACACCAAGTCCCTATTTATCTTGATCTAATTTAGCCGTTAGGTGATTTGACACCTAACGGTTCGTTTCTGCTTTTTCTATTTTTCCGATTACATTGAGTTTCACTATTTTATATTTTATTTTCTATTTCTCTTTCCTATTTTCCTACAATATTCGAATAAGTTGAATAAGTGTTGGCTTGAAGAATAAGTTGTACTTATAAATCTTTTAGATTAGAAAATTACATAACAATCTTCCTTTCAGATCTATATATATATATTTAATTAAATTGTTTCTTCTATCTTAATGAAAATACTATTTTTCTTAATAAAAAGGAGAGAAACTATCGGAGAACTCTTAATTTCCATCCTCATCCACAGACCACAGCTAGCCCCCTCGATCTAGACGTTGAGTAACGAGTGGGAGTGGGGTTGAACTGAAAGGTTTGATTATATTCTGATTTAATTATAAATGATAAAACAACAAACGGATTAATTGAAGTACATGTTGTTGTCGTCGTCGTCGTCGGTGTTGGTGTGACACTGACCTTTTTTTCATTTCTCTTATGATAGATACTATTACCATTTGAACAAAATGCACACTGATTGATTGATTTCAATAAAGTATCATCCAATGTTTTGCATGTAGGGCTGTCAACGAATTGTATTTTAAATATTTTGTGTTTTGGTTCGTCATGACGCAACGTTAAACGCAAATGATTATTTTCGTTTCGTTGAATTGCATTTTTACGTTTAGAATTCTTCGATTTTGCAATAATTTGAATTACAGAGTTGAAATATGCGGAACTGTAGATACTTAAATGCTTTTGTAGATAAAAATGACTAAAAATGACATTTTCATTCACATGCACATGGAATAATCTATTCTCTCTTCTTGATTGAATACAACATAAAAGTACTATTTTATTATCCAAATCCAATCACAACCATTTGTTCTTGTGAAGCACAACGGTTAACCCAAATAGATATTTACGTCACCATTTCGTGCATTTGACAGTCCTATGTGCATGCATGTTTAGGGATCAAGTTTGCCAAGTTTATTTGGTTTCAAGTCAGATCGAGTTGGATTTGGTTAGGTGAGTGTCTTGGGTTGTTCATCTTGGGTCATCTATGGATTCCAGTTGGTTTCAGGCTTCTTCAGGTTTGCTTTTTGGGAGCCAATTAAGGAGATTGCTTCACGTACTTGGAGACTGTCAAACTTTGCTGACCCCTTCTGGGTTTGAAATTTTGAATGTTGTTTCCTGAAATTTCTACTTCTAAATGTTCTCGACTTAATAGATGCATTCATAGAATCTTTCTGTTTTTTTTTAATTTAACTGCATTCATGGAAAGGTAAATGAAGAATCGGATGATTGTTGTTGTGTGATATTTGAAGATCATGCACGTATAATTGAAGTCAGATAAAAGAAGTGGCATATTGCAACTGATGTTTCCAAGTTGAGCGAGACTTGAGCAAAAACTAGACATAGTTATGTATCGGTCTTTAAGAAAGAGAAATCATAGTAACTGGGGTCATCATAGTAAAGAAGGAACAATAAAAACAATCAATCGAAGCACCAGGTTAATATCGACTGTCGAGGAACTGTAATAGAAAATATGATCTGGTAAACCTAAGAAAACTGATGGCCAACCTAGGTAGTAGAACAGTATAAGGCATACATACTTGTACCATGATACGGATTCAGAAGGGAGAGAGGCGAATTCGAGTAACACAGTAACTCAGCATAAGCAATGTTTCAGCCAGAACTGAATATCTGCCATTAAAAATGAATATGCATGTAAAATCACTACATCCATCCGTTTATAAACCAGCTGCTACCCTTTCGCTGTAGGTACCAGTAAATGGTAGTGCTTTTCGTATGTCTCAAGCAACTGCAACAAAACAAAACTCGAGTAGAAGTACAAGTTAATATGCTAAGGATATAATAATCGCCTTCATCTTTCCATATCACTAAACCAGCAATAGGTACCGGCCACCGTATTAACCACTGCAATGAACCTTCCATGACATCTATGATCTATCATGATGAACTACACTGCTACACATAACCAAAAGGTAAATTTACTGAAATTCTTTGCCACTAAAAGTGAATATGTTTGTAGAACCATTCTATATATCCCTCTCTAAAAAAAACCCACCACTACAGATTCCCCATCCGTACCAGTCTATGGTATGAGCCCTTATATGAATCCAACAGCCGCAACAAAGCAAAATTCAAACAGCAATAGCCCTGTGATATAAAATATCAGCTATAAATTCCATAGTCATATTTCTCCTTAAAAAGTAGTACAACATGGTTAATCAAAGTAATAATTTATAATTGTACCGTAAATAAACACAATCAAATTAACACAATCCACCAAATACAAAGAGTTCTCCAAATGATACACACCCCAACGAATAGAACCACTAGACATAATATGCTAAGAATAAAATAATCATCTCCTTCACCTCACCAATATCATATAACTAACAAATAATAGATATCAGCTACTTAAGTGATATGCAAATGATGAACCTCTCTATTCCAGTATTTTTTTTTAAATCATCTCCTTCCAATACGAGTAGCTTCCATGTACAGGCACATGGCACAATTAAGTTCAGTACCTTGTTTGAATCCATAATAAAAATTTAGCCATACATTGACCTTTCGGTCCATGCACCGGATACATGGCCATTGTCGCACACAAATGCTCGTACCACTGGCTCACCATCTTCATGAAACCCTATGAAACCTCTCAAACAGAAAGCCGAGTGTAAATCCCACATTTCATTGCACGTGCAGTAGGCGCAATCGAGTTTGATTTTCTCCCTCTTGGAATCCACAATGGTCCTCCAGACCCTGGACTTGTTGAAATCCTCAAAAACGCCCCTGAAAAGCATGTACTTGCGCTTCTCTTCGTGGTGCACGCAGCCAGGCCAGTCGCATATGTACAAGGAGTCGCCACGAAACCTGGATGCCAACAACTTGCTACCCTGTTCGCGACTCAAGGACCAATTACCAGTGGCCAAATGCGAAGCGGTAGGTCCCATCCGTTTCTTCTTGTTGGCATGCTTCCTCCTCCTTTTGGGAGATGAAGTATGAGTGAGATTGTGAGGTTGATTTGATGAGGAACAATGGAGTGCGTCTTGGGCATTGGCAGAAACAGTTAGAGAGTGAGAGGGGTCGAGATTGGGTGAAGATGGAGCAGCATTGGCATTGTCACTGTGCAGGGATTCTGACAAATCATAGTTGGAGTCGAGGTAGAGATCGTCGAAGAGAGACCAGGCAACAGTGGTGGTGTCGGGAGGAGGAGGAGGGGGCAGGGAGGGGGGAGGAGAAGGGTCAGAGGAAGGGGAAGGGGAGAGTGGAAGGGAGAGATCGGGGCCGATGTCGAGAGAGAGGCCGAAATCAGAGGAGTGGTTGTGGAGGATGACGCCGGCGTGGGAGAGGCCGGGGCAGCAGACGGTGAGCTTGTGGAGGGTGGGATAGGAGAGGGAGGGGGAAGGGAGGAGGGAGAGAGCGAGGGAGGAAGGGAGCGGCGAGCGGAGGAGGCGGCGGAGGCGGCGGGAGACGGCGGAGAGGCGAGGGAGGAGGCGGGGGTCGGAGGCGGAGGGGAGGAGCGAGAGGATCTTGAGGAGGAGGTCGTCGGGGAGGAGAGATATGGGCGAGGGAGGACCGCCGGAGGCGAGAGATGGAGATGGAGTCATGGAGGTGGAGTCATGGAGGTCGGAGGTGGAGATGAGTTTGTGTTTGTGGCTTTGCGCGAATGCGGAAATGAAAATGGAAATGTGTGGTGCGTGTGATTGATGTGTGTGAGATGTGTGGTTGTCGGAAGGCGGAACGCGCGTCAATGCGTGAAATCTGGCGACTGCCTTAGATAAGCACGATACGCTCGTTTACCAATCAATCTTATACCGTGCACGGATCTATCAAGTATAACTCTATTATGCATAGAGGTGGCAGAACCCGATCCGACCCGACAAACCCGCCCGATCCGACCCGACCTGAACCCGACCCGACCCGATATTTTGATAAAGTCAAACTACCCGAACCCGACCCGACCCGACCCGGGATGATCCGTAACCCGAGACGAAGCGACACATGAGCGACCTGAGCCCGACCCGACCCGACCCGAGACGACCCGTAACCCGAGATGGCACGACACATGAGGACCCAAGCCCGACCCGACCCGACCCGAGACGACCCGTAACCCGAGATGGAGCGACACATGATGACCCGAACCCGACCCGACCCGACCCGACTTGACCTGATACAACTTGTAAATTGATCTAATCCTATCTTGCCTACATCATAATCTAATTTTACTAACAAATTAATATCAGAGAAAGTCAAAATTTACTTGTACAATTCAATAACGCGATTCGATCTTGTCCGATTGAACTTAAAACTCAAAATAATACTTGAAAGTTGTCGGTGCAACCCGACCCGAACCCGACCCGGTCTCACCCGACCCGACCCAAGACCCGAAAGTTGTCGATGCAGCCCGACCTGAAACCCGACCCGGTCTCGCCCGACCCGACCCATCACCCGAAAAAGATCGACACAACCCGACCCGAAACCCGACCTGACCTCGCCCGACCCGACCCATGACCCGAAAGTTGTCGATGCAACCCGACCCGAAACCCGACCCGACCTCACCCGACCCGATTCCAACCCGACTTTTATAAACGGTCAAACTAACCCGACCCGACCCGGCCCGACCCGAACCCGCCCGACCGACCCGACTTGCCACCTCTAATTATGCATCGATCTAAGCCTAAGCCTCTTGTGGATAGTACTTTTATTCTTTTCTGTTATTCATTGACTGAATCAACTTAAATTCAGGCACTTTCAATAATACCTGGCTTAGTGGCTTGGCTTCCCAATCATGTTTCAGCAACCAGGTAGGAGGTAACTTAGAATTGAGAAAACTCATAATCATAATCGATCTCTAAAACTCATAATCATGATCTCTAAGCTCATAATCTATTTGATTTGAATATTATGCAAGTTGTGGCATTGTTCCTCGATGATCATATGCAACCATTAATAAATAACTAGGTCATTGGTTTGATATATACAAGTTTAGTTGCCAGAGCTAAGCCATTCTTGTGTGGCAATCTGGCATTTATCCTGTGACCTGCAAAGTTCATTAGCTAGCTAGCAAAGCTATGGGCGGTCTTTTTTGTTTAATTTTACCAACAAATATAAATAAAGCTTTCATAGAACTCATGCCCTCAAAACGCTACAAGTCTCGCCATTACCATCCTCACCCACAACTCTGATCACTGGGTGCACTAGTCATATCATCCACAAATCATTTCCAGGGAAGTCGGAACAAAAGAAAATGGCACAAAAACACACGTCTACATGCAGGCAACTACAACTCCAAATAATCCATGTCAAGCATGACTTGATCATAAGAAAATTACATAATTCAACTAGCTACCCAATTACTTAGTCCTGTCTAACGTGGACAACGACCACGGAAGAAAACACTTGCGTTTTTGTTTCGTTAATCTGACGATTAATTTTTTTTTTGCGCAGATCGTTTTGTTAAGGAAACGAAGTAGAAATATGTTGCGCCTTTTGTTTCGTTAATGGAACGAAACAAAACGATTTCAACGTTCAACTTTTTGACCGTTTCAATTGACTGATACATATGTTTTATTATATATTGGTATTCAACAAATTTAGAACATAAAAGCAGTGAAATAATTGAAATCATGCAAATACAATAAAGTCAGAATACCAATTGACTGATACTCTCCAGCTATATATTTCTCACTGCTTTTTTAGCATGCAAAATATATTGGACCATCTAGGAATACATAAATCTATTTTTGAGCGGCTATATAAAAAAGCATTAGAAAAAACAAATTGTATTGGATATATGTAAAAGTGCAACCATTGCACTAGCAATTCCAGTAAAAATAGCTACACATGGAAATCAGAATTGCATGGCAAGAAAAAGAAGAAAAAAAAGCTGATTCAACCAATAAACCAAAAAACAAACTGAGGCATCTAAAAACTACTACTCTCAGTTGATTAAAACGATGATTGATATTCACAAGCTGGACTTTTCATCTAAATTCTTGCCTTAGGTCGGCTTTGCGTTAGCCTGCATTTCTTGCATCTGGAGAATCAGTGGATTTATAAATCGACCCTTGACTCGCTTTCTTGTGTCCAACTTTCTCGATCATACTGGATATATTTTTCATACCTATAAAAATTCAAAAAATAGTCTTTAGAAAGAACTCACACACCATTTGGTTACTACATAATTTTACATGGATATAGTTATGTACTTGAGGATCCATCTAACTATCTGGTAACAAAATCCAAAGCAACATCGTTGTTGCACATTATTCATTATTGTTAATGAACAGAGATCATGCACCTTTTACTTATTTCATTGTTTAACTTCAATTTTCTGCTAGGACTTTTGGACAAATGCTATCTTGGTCCCACCTCCTTGAAATGTTGCACCGATTTAGTTCCTTGTTTTATTACTACACAGAGAAGGTTAAATAAAAAGATGTACATGAGAAGAGTACAAAAATACACTAGCAGTGATGATATTGAATAAATGTAAGTCAATTTGTTTAACAAAAAGATGTACAGCTATATACTTACTATGGCAGATCCTACTGTGCTGAACAAAAACACGAAAATCCATTTGTTTAACAGTATTAGTTTGTTGGGTGCTGGTGCATATCAGAAAAGTTCTATATTTTCAAGAATTCACCAGAGATATATGCCCCTTTATTTACCAGAGATATATGCCTCTTTAACAACCATTTGAAAGGAATAATACAAAGCCATAACAACTACTTGTCAACCAAAGCCAATATATATATTCCCCTTTACTTACCAGAGAAGCAACTATGAACGTTGGATACAGATCAGAAACTTTGCCCCTTTATTTACCAGAGAAGCAACTATGCACATTGGATACAGATCAACAATTATGCCCCTTTATTTACACAAATATACAAGTATTATGCAAATATGCAAGAGCATTTTTATTTGGCTACTTGGCTCTTATTAATTTACTAATCAATTACCATCTAATTCCAGTTCAGCATCAGGTTAGAATAAGGATAACAGTAATAACATTGAACTAGAATAAGGATAACACTAAATAGTGATAACAGTAGCAAGTTCATTTCATTTCATCAACCAGAATAAGGATAACAGTGATAACAATCAAAATCTAACGATTCAATTATAGATTTGTTATTATATCTAATATGTATGATCAAAACCCAAAACAAAAAAAGAATGATCAAACAAAAGAAGAACACAACGATATTCCAAAAAAAGGTTTACCTTCGGCAGCAACCTGATCGCCTTGGCTTTCCTCTCTCTCTCTCTCGAATCTGAAAACCTGGCAATAAATCGTCCAAAATGCAGAAATCATATGAATAAGGGAACAAATCTCATAGGTAAGAGAGAGATAGAATTAGAGTCTGGTTGCAAGAGAAAGATGAGAAAGTAGCAGCTGATCCAGCGAACTAGGGTTTTAATTTCCCCATTTTCTTCGTGCCTCCGTCATACCAGAACGGGTAAACGCGACAAACGAAAATAAACGAAAAAGAAAAGTGCCTCTATCGTTTTCGTATCGTTTATCGAACGGGAAAAAATTAAATTTCGTCGATCGTGTAATGGGCCAAACGAAACCAATTTTTATTCCGTCGATTGTTTCGTCGGTACGCAACAAAACGAAAACGGTCTAAACGGCCTTTCGTTGACAGGTCTACAATTACTGGGCTAACTTACATTCTTGGTAATTTGTGGATGATGTTTCATCCTTTTTTTTTGGTAACTATACATGTTTCATCCTTCTATTGTCACGTGGGCCTAGAACTGATTCCTATCATTTCCTTTAACCGGAGTTGAAGGAATACACCACAACCTTCAATTCTTCCTTCGGGTTCTTTTCTTCTTCTTTTCTCTCTTCTTTCTCATATTATAACTGAATAGGTAAAAGCTCAAGCCTTGCAACATTTAAGGTGTAAAGCCTTCAGGGCTTGTTAGTCAAAGGGAGAGCATAGGCTTCTATTATGCACAATTCCAAGGAAAAATTTCACAGAGGGTCATGCAGCAAACAATTTCAACAGATAGGACCGGAGGCACCCTAAAAATTGCACAGAGGGCCAAGGGCGCGATTAATAGTCGCGCCCCTAAGCAGATTCCGTTTTTTTTCTGAAATCAAGGCGTTCTGCATGTGCTTTTGCAGTTGTGGGCCCGGGCACTTAGGAGCGCGACTATTAATCACGCCCCTAAGTGATTCTGAATTTGTTTTTGTTAAGTTGTTCTTATTTATACCTTTTAATATAATAATTATTAGTTAGTACTAATATATAATTTTTTTATTATTATATAATAATTATTAGTTAGTACTAATATATAAGTTTTTATTATTTGTTAATATATCAATAAAAGTAGTATATTCATATAATATTTATTATTAGCAAATTAATGATAATTTCAATATACAATAAATTTTTAATATATGTATAGTTGTAATATAATACTATTAATTTGTCTTGTTAATTTTTTTGGGTTAAGTTATAATTATTTATACCCTTTAATATAATAATTAGTTAGTACTAATATATTATTTTTGGGTATTTGTTAATATATGTATATTAATATATATATACTACAATTATTATTAAGCAAATTAATAATAATTTAAACATAAAATAAATTTGTAATTTTAATATTTGTAATATAATACTATAAATATTAATATTATTATATACTTATTATTATTATTATTATTTAAAAAGATTAGAAATATTACAACCTAGTAAGAAGATGCATTTTTCACCATTTTTCTGAATTAACATAGGGGCGCAATTATTTAGTTGCGCCCCTAAGAAGATGCCTTTTTTGCAGATAAGTCTGAATCTTGCACGATTTTTTTCAGATGAGGAGTCCACCTGTCCCCTAAATGAACAAAATATATACATCAACACCTTTCTTTTCTTCTCTCTCCAACCATTATTTTAATCTTATCTCTTCTTCCCCCAACAGCCCCCTTCCTCTCCACAAATCCTAAATCAAATTTTCACACTTCTCCTCCCAAAATCTTACATATAAAATGTTTATTATTAGTTTCTACACTGGAGGATCCATCCAGAACGGTTCTCATGGTGTGCATTACTCGAAAAAAACTATCGGTAGTTTTACGGTGAATGACGACATAACACTCTGTGAACTGGAGACGGAGCTGTACCGATGGATGGGGATTTCAAGTTCAACACATGCTTTAGAGATATCAGGGAGGTTCAATGCCGGATTACAGCTAACTCCTCCGATAATATTCTATACTGAGTTACAACTGCCGAGTAATGATACTTGGAGACTGATGGTGAACCATTCGGTTCATCCTGGTACTGTTGCAATGATTGAGTTGTACGTTGAGCCAAAAGTTCTTCGATATACAACAAATCAAAGTTTTTCGAGTGGCAGTCGAGGTCATGAGACCCTAAACCATGGTTGTGCAAGCGGTAGTCGAGCTACGGAAACCCTAAACCAGGGTTGTGCAAGTGGTAGTCGTGCTTACGAAACCCCAAATGAGTATGTTGAGCCAATAGCTTGTAGAATGCCAGATGCATATCTTCGTACCAATTGTTATGAACCAAATGCAACCTCAAATCGAAATCAATCGATTCCAGAGGAAGAAGAGGATTATGAGGATTTCGAATTTAATGTTGGGTTGGATGAAATTAACCCGGCAGAACGGGTTGAGATATTAGTGAACCAAGATGCAAGCCCAATTGGAAATACGTGTGGTAATGATGCTTTAATGAATATGGATTTTACACCTTTCGAAGACCCTAATTACAATTCTGAAGAAGAGACTTCTCTGACCATGACAACATGGCCATTACGGGACCGAACCGATTCTCATCCAATAGCTTCAAGATTGCCATTGAGCAGAGATATAATTTCAAGGCTCCTTACCTCAAGTGTTGGCGTGCAAAAGAGATCGCAATCGCACAATTGTTCGGAGGTTGGAGGCAAGCTTATGATTTAATCGTGCCCTTACTTAATGCCATACAAAGAACAAACCCGGGCACAGTGATTGAGTGGTTTACCGCCCCCACAAATGATCCAAATGAAAGATTATTTCAAGCAGTGTGTTGGGCATATGGTCCGGCAATACAGGCCTTCAGGCACTGCAAACCTGTTATAGGAATTGACGGTACACATTTGTCTGGGCGGTATAAGGGGAAGATGTTAGTTGCATGTGGCTTCGACGCAGAAGATCAGTTGGTGCCCCTTGCATTTGCGTTGGTTGATACCGAGAACAACAAATCTTGGGAGGATTTCATGAAATTTGTTCGTAGGGAAGTGGTTGGATCACGAGTTGTGACAGTACTCTCTGATCGTCACAAGAGTATCTTGCGGGTTTTTAGTGAGCCAGACCTGGGTTGGAGCACCCAAGATGGACATGCCTTTCATCGATATTGTTCAAGGCACATATGTCAAAATTTCACAAAAGAATTTACCAACAAAAAATTAACACAGATCTTGAGGCAAGCAATGAAACAAAATCAAAAGAGGAAGTTTCTAATGAGGCTCAGTCGTATTCGCGAAAAATGTCCCGACGCTGCAACATGGCTTGAGGATATTGGTAGGGATCCGAATGATGTTGAAAGGAACAATGCACCGCGTTTTGACTTATGGGCTCTTTCATTCGATGAAGGAGGCCGTAGAATGGGGATGATGACAACGAACGGACCAGAATCCCTTAATAATGTTTTCAAAGAAGCACGTGAGTTACCGGTTACTTCTCTTGTTGAAATCACATTCTATAAGTCGGTCAAATACTTTGCTGAAAGGCGAGCAAAAGCAGAAAAAGCAATTGAACAAGGTTTCCTCTTCTCCCCCAAAATCCAAGCGTTACTAGAGGAGCGAAGATTAAGGGGAAATACACATACGATGCGAGCGTACCGGAACAAGCGAAAATATGAGGTTCAAACAGGTCAAAGATTCGTTGGGAACAAGATTAAAGGAAATAGAATACATACAGTGCGGTTAGAAGTGCCCGGAGGTACATGCACTTGTCAAAAACCGCAACTAACAGGTATCCCTTGTTCTCATATCGTAGCATGTTGTGCTCAAGGGGGCATAAGTAGCAATTTGTGCGTATCTCCTGTTTATCGCATTCAAGAGTTGATGGCAACATGGACGCCAGAATTTGAGCCATTCGGAAATTATGACACATGGCCTGAAATTCCACGACCAAAGCTAGTGCCTGACCCAACAAGGTATGCTGTTAAGAAGGGGAGACGTCAACATATACGGATTAGAAATGAAATGGATGAAGAGAATACACATCGACAAGCATACACTTGTGGGTGATGCAAACAAACGGGACACAGCAGGCGCACCTGCACTACACCCCCAAACGACGAAGGTAATACTAGTATTATTTATTTCACAAAACAACATTGGTTTCAATTTTGTAATGCTTGAGATTTCGTTATCGCAGGTAATTAGCAAGGAGATGATGAAGCTTGTTCTTTTATTTAGTTTAAGATTATGTAATTTTGTTTTGTGCCTTATTAATTAGTTTGTACGTGTATCTCAAACATTTGGATATGTATGTTTATTTAGGAGACTTGGATATGTATGTTTATCTTGGAGACTATTGCAAAATATTTTGTGTTTGAGGATTTTATGAACTTTAATTTATGTTATTATATCTTAATGTGGTTTGAGAATATACTTTCATTTTGTTATATCTTCAAGATATCATAAATTTATTATTTCTTGTAATATATTGTGTATAAATAACATATGTAATATTTAATAGTATTATATTACAACATATGTATAACCTATTTCACATTTATCATTTTGTTATTTAATAGTATTACATATATTGTATATCATCAATTTATGTTATTTAATAGTATTATATTACAACACATGTAATATTTATCATTTTGTTATATCTTCAACATATGTATAAATTTATGTTATTTTGTGCTTAATAATAATTATAGTATAATTATAGTATATATATGTATATATATATTAATATACATATATTAACAAATACCCAAAAATAATATATTAGTACTAACTAATTATTATATTAAAGGGTATAAATAATTATTAATTAACCCAAAAAATTAACAAGACAAATTAATAGTATTATATTACAACTATACATATATTAAAAATTTATTGTATATTGAAATTATCGTTAATTTGCTTAATAATAAATATTATATGAATATACTACTTTTATTGATATATTAACAAATAATAAAAAATTATATATTAGTACTAACTAATAATTATTATATTAAAAGGTATAAATAAGAACAACTTAACAAAAAAAAATTCAGAATCACTTAGGGGCGTGATTAATAGTCGCGCCCCTAAGTGCCCGGGCCCACAACTGCAAAAGCACATGCAGAACGCCTTGATTTCAGGAAAAAAAAGGAATCTGCTTAGGGGCGCGACTATTAATCGCGCCCTTGGCCCTCTGTGCAATTTTTAGGGTGCCTCCAGCCATATCTGTTGAAATTGTTTGCTGCATGGCCCTCTGTGAAAATTTTCCCAATTCCAACTGTGTTTAGCAAAGATGGGAAAGTGAGTGGAATCGAATCTAACCCAGCACAGTGGAATAGACTATTGCTTCTGTAGCTACGACTGCGGCTAGGACTAGGACTCCTGGTGGAGCGACTGCGGCTGCAGCTGCAGCTTCTGGATATATAAGCTTTTTCTCTTTGGATCATACTCTCTCACCTGTTTATTGCAAATCGAAAAAAACAAAACAGTCCTCAAAATGCATCAAGCACGTCAAAATAAAGAGAACAATAGAAACATAAGCACTGATTTAGTGTGCTAACCGGGGTTAAACAGCTGAAGGGCAAGTATGAACTACTTTGCTTACAAGTGCCGGAGAGAGACAAAAATTAACTTTCAGTAAATAAAACAACTCAACCTCAGAAATGTCACTCATTTATCACAGAGTATGAACTACTTTGCTTACAAGTCTGAACAACTTTGCTTACAAGAAACCAACACGAAGAAATGTAAAATATCACTCTAAGCGCTTCATTCCTATTACTTCATTTATGTATGGTAAACATTCAACAAAACACAACAAATCATCTTATCTTGCTACGAGAAGTATTTCTGATCCAAATATTTCATTTATGGATGGTAACCATTTAAGAAAACACCACAAAACATCTTATCTTACTACGAGAAGTGTTTCTGATATGATTACTTCATTTATGAGTGGTAACCTTCCAAAAAACTCTAAATCTTTCATGAAACCACCAGGAAGAAGCTTAGAATACCATTCTTAGTGCTTCATGTCTGATTACTTCATTTATGGGTGCTAAACATTCAGAAAAACACCGCAAAGCATCTTATGCTGCTACGAGAAGTGTTTCTGATCCAAGTACTTCATTTATGGGTGATAACCTTTCAAGAAAACTCTAAACCTTGCAGGAACCACCACGAAGAAATGTAGAATATCACTCTAGACGCTTCAAGACTATTACTTCATTTATAGGTGGTAAACATCCAAGAAAACACCGTAAAGCATCTAATCCTGCTACGAGAAATGTTTCCGATCCGAGTACTTCATTTATGGGTGATAACCAATCAAGAAAACACCACAAAGCATCCTATACTACAAAGAGAAGTATTCCTGATATGAAGTAGTGTTTCTGTTATGATTACTTCAATTCTGAGTGGTAACCATCAGAAAACTCAAAATCTTACATGAAACCATCAGAAAGAAGCTCAGAATATCATTCTTAGTTCTTCATGTCAGATTACTTCAATTATGGGTGGTAAACATTCAGGAAAACACTGCAAAACATCTTATCCTGCTACGAGAAGTGTTTCTAATCTAAGTACTTCATTTATGGATAGTAACTTTTCATGAAAACTCCAAACCTATCCACCACAAAGAAATGTAGAATATCACTCTAAGCGCTTCATGACTATTACTTCATTTATGGGTGGTAAACATTCAAGAAAACACCGCAAAGCATCTTATTCTGTTACGAGAAGTGTTTTTGTTCCGAGTACTTCATTTATGGGTGGTAACATTTCAAAAAACTCAAAACCTTTGAAGAAACCATCACGAAGAAATATAGAATACCACTCTAAGCGCTTCATGACTATTACTTCAATTCTGGTTGGTAAACGTTCAAAAAAACACTACAAAGCATCTTATACTGCTACGAGAAGTGTTTCTTATCTGATTACTTCATTTATGGGTGGTAACATTCAAGAAAACACCGCAAAGCATCTTATCCTGCGACGAGAAGTATTTTTGTTCCGAGTACTTCATTTATGGGTGGTAACCTTTCAAAAAAACTCAAAACCTTTCAAGAAACCATCACGAAGAAATGTAGAATATCACTCTAAGCGCTTCATGACTATTACTTCAATTATGGGTGGTAAATATTCAACAAAACACCACAAAGCATCTTATCCTTCTACGAGAAGTGTTTTTGATCCGGGTACATCATTTATGGGTAGTAACCATTCAAAAAAACACCACAAAACAACTTATCCTGCTACGAGCAGTGTTTTTGATTTGATTACTTCATTTGTGAGTGGTAACCTTCCAAGAAATGTAGAATACCACTATAAGCGCTTAATGACTATTACAACATTTATGGGTGGTAAATATTCAAGAAAACACCGGAAAGCATCTTATCCTCTTACGACAAGTTTCTCTGATTCGAGTACTTCATTTATGGGTGGTTACCTTTCAAGAAAACTCCAAACCTTTCAGAAAAATACAAGCTCAGAAATGTAGAATACCACTATAAGCGCTTCTTGACTATTACTTTATTTATGGATGGTAAACATTCCAGAAAACACCGCAATGAATCTTTTCCTGCTAAGAGAAGTGTTTTTGATCCGAGAACTTCATTTATGGGCGGTGACCTTTCAAAAAACTAAAAACCTTTAATGAAACCATCACGAAGAAATATAGAATACCACTCTAAGCGCTTCATTACTATTACTTCAATTCTGGTTGCTAAACGTTCAACAAAACACTACAAAGCATCTTATCTTGCTACGAGAAGTGTTTCTTATCTGATTACTTCATTTATGGGTGGTAAATATTCAAGAAAACATCGCAAAGCATCTTATCCTGCTACGAGAAGTGTTTTTGTTCCGAGTACTTCATTTATTTGTTGCATCCTTTCAAGAAAACTCAAAACCTTTCAAGAATCCATCACAAAGAAATGTAGAATACCACTCTAAGCGCTTCCTGACTATTACTTCAATTATGGATGGTAAACCTTCAACAAAACACTACAAATCATCTTATCCAGCTACGAGAAGTGTTTCTGATCCGAGTACTTCATATATGGGTAGTAACCATTCAAGAAAACACCACAAAGCAACTTATCCTACTATGAGTAATGTTTCTGATATATTACTTCATTTATGAGTGGTAACCATCCAAGAAAGCTCTAAACCTTTCATGAAATCACGATGAAGAAGCATAAAATACCATTTTAAGTGCTTAATGTCTAATTACTTCATTTATGGGTTGTAAACACTGATGAAAACACAGCAAAGCATCTTTTCCTGCTACGAGAAGTGTCTCTGATCCGGGTACTTCATTTATGGGTAGTAACTATTCAAGAAAACACCACAAAGCAACTTATGAGTAACTATGAGTAAAGTTTCTGATATATTACATCATTTATGAGTGGTAACCTTCCAAGAAAGCTCTAATCCTTTCATGAAATCACCATGAAGAAGTATAAAATATCATTCTAAGTGCTTCATGTCTTATTACTTCATTTATGGGAGGTAATCATTGAAGAAAACATCGCCCAGCATCTTATCCTGCTACGAGAAGTGTTTCTGATTTGAGTACTTCATTTATGGGTGGTAACCTTTTAAGAAAACTCCAAACCTTTCAAGAAACTACCACGAAGATATGTAGAATACCACTCTAAAATATCATTCTAAGTGTTTCATGTCTTATTACTTCATTTATGGGAGGTAATCATTGAAGAAAACACTGCCCAGCATCTTATACTGCTACGAGAAGTGTTTCTGATCCGAGTACTTCATTTATAGGTGGTAAACATACAAGAAAGCACCGCAAAGCATCTTATCCTGCTACGAGAAGTGTTTTTGTTCCGAGTGCTTCATTTATGGGTGGTAACCTTTCAAAAAAACTCAAAACCTTTCAAGAAACCATCACGAAGAAATGTAGAATACCACTCTAAGCGCTTCATGACTATTACTTCAATTATGGGTGGTAAATATTCAACAAAACACCACAAAGCATCTTATCCTTCTACGAGAAGTGTTTTTGATACGGGTACTTCATTTATGGGTAGTAACCATTCAAGAAAACACTACAAAACAACTTATCCTGCTACGAGCAGTGTTTCTGATATGATTACTTCATTTATGGGTGGTAAACATTCAGGAAAACACTGCAAACCATCTTATCCTACTACAAGAAGTGTTTCTAATCCATGTACTTCATTTATAGGTGGTAACCTTTCCAGAAAACTCCAAACCTTGCCACCACAAAGAAATGTAGAATATCACTCTAAGCGCTTCATGACTACTAAATATGTTATGGGTGGTAAACATCCAAGAAAACACTGCAAAGCATCTTATCCTGCTACGAGAAGTGTTTTCGATCCGAGTACTTCATTTATGGGTGATAACCATTCAAGAAAACACCACAAAGCATCCTATCCTACCACGAGAAGAGTTCCTGATATGATTACTTCATTTGTGAGTGGCAACCGTCCTCGAAAACTCTAAACCTGTCATGAAACCACCACGAGGAAATGTAGAATACCACTATAAGCGCTTAATGTTTCTGATGCGAGTATTTCATTTATGAGTGGTAACATTTTAAGAAAACTCTAAACCTTTCAGGAAACTACCACGAAGAAATGTAGAATACCACTCTAAGCGCTTCATGACTATTACTACATTTATGGGTGGTAAACATTCAAGAAAACACTACAAAGCATCTTATCCTGCTACGAGAAGTGTTTTTGATCCGAGTACTTCATTTATGGGTGATAACCATTCAAGAAAACATCGCAAAGCATCTTATCCTACGAGAAGTGTCTTTGATCCGAGTACTTCATTTATGGTTGGTAACCTTTCTAGAAAACTCCAAACCATTCAGGAACCTACCACGAAGAAATGTAGAATACCACTATAAGCGCTTAATGACTATTACAACATTTATGGGTGGTAAATATTCAAGAAAACACCGCAAAGCATCTTATCCTCTTACGAGAAGTTTCTCTGATTCGAGTACTTCATTTATTGGTGGTAACCTTTCAAGAAAACTCCAAACCTTTCAGAAAAATACAAGCTCAGAAATGTAGAATGCCACTATAAGCGCTTCTTGACTATTACTTTATTTATGGATGGTAAACATTCCAGAAAACACCGCAATGTATCTTATCCTGCTAAGAGAAGTGTTTTTGATCCGAGAACTTCATTTATGGATGGTAACCTTTCAAAAAACACAAAACCTTTCAAGAAACCATCATTTCTGAGTGGCAACCGTCCACGAAAACTCTAAACCTATCATGAAACCACCACGAGGAATCATAGAATACCATTCAAATTGCTTCTTATCTGATTACTTCATTTATGGGTGGTAAACATTCAAGAAAACATCGCAAAGCATCTTATTCTGCAACGAGATGTGTTTCTGATCCGAGTACTTCATTTATGGGTAGTAACTATTCAAGAAAACACCATAAAGCAACTTATCCTACTATGAGTAATGTTTATGATATATTTCTTCATTTATGAGTGGTGACCTTTCAAAAATGCTCTAAACCTTTCTTGAAATCACCATGAAGAAGTATAAAATATCATTCTAAGTGCTTCATGTCTTTTTACTTCATTTATGGGTGGTAAATGTTCAAGAAAACAACACAAAGCATCTTATCCTGCTACGAGAAGTGTTTCTGATGCGAGTATTTCATTTATGGGTGGTAACCTTTTAAGAAAACTCTAAACCTTTTAGGAAACTACCACGAATAAATGGAGAATACCACTCTAAGCGCTTCATGACTATTACTACATTTATGGGTGGTAAACATTCAAGAAAACATCGCAAAGCATCTTATCCTACGAGAAGTGTCTTTGATCCGAGTACTTCATTTATGGTTGGTAACCTTTCTATAAAACTCCAAACCATTCAGGAACCTACCACGAAGAAATGTAGAATACCACTATAAGTGCTTAATGACTATTACAACATTTATGGGTGGTAAATATTCAAGAAAACACCGCAAAGCATCTTATCCTCTTACGAGAAGTTTCTCTGATTCGAGTACTTCATTTATTGGTGGTAACCTTTCAAGAAAACTCCAAACCTTTCAGAAAAATACAAGCTCAGAAATGTAGAATGCCACTATAAGCGCTTCTTGACTATTACTTTATTTATGGATGGTAAACATTCCAGAAAACACCGCAATGTATCTTATCCTGCTAAGAGAAGTGTCTTTGATCCGAGAACTTCATTTATGGGTGGTAACCTTTCAAAAAACTCAAAACCTTTCAAGAAACCATCATTTCTGAGTGGCAACCGTCCACGAAAACTCTAAACCTATCATGAAACCACCACGAGGAATCATAGAATACCATTCAAATTGCTTCTTATCTGATTACTTCATTGATGGGTGGTAAACATTCAAGAAAACATCGCAAAGCATCTTATTCTGCAACGAGAAGTGTTTCTGATCCGAGTACTTCATTTATGGGTGGCAACCTTTCAAGAATCCATCACAAAGAAATGTAGAATACCATTCTAAGCGCTTCATGACTATTACTTCAATTATGGTTGGTAAATATTCAAAAAAACACTACAAAGCATCTTATCCAGCTACGAGAAGTGTTTTTGATCCGAATACTTCATATATGGGTACTAACCATTCATGAAAACATCACAAAGCAACTTATCATACTACGAGTAATGTTTCAGATATATTACTTCATTTATGAGTGGTAACCTTCCAAGAAAGCTCTAAACCTTTCATGAAATCACGACGAAGAAGCATAAAATACCATTTTAAGTGCTTCATGTCTAATTACTTCATTTATGTGTTGTAAACACTGAAGAAAACACAACATAGCATCTCATCCTTGTACGAGAAGTGTCTCTGATCCGAGTACTTCACTTATGGGTAGTAACTATTCAAGAAAACACCACAAAGCAACTTATCCTACTATGACTAATGTTTCTGATATATTACTTCTTTTATGAGTGGTGACCTTCCTTGAAAGCCCTAAACCTTTCATGAAATCACCATGAAGAAGTATAAAATATCATTCTAAGGGCTTCATGTCTTATTACTTCATTTATGGGTGGTAAACATTCAAGAAAACACCGCAAAGCATCTTATCCTTCTACGAGAAGTGTTTCTGATCCGAGTACATCATTTATGGGTGGTAACCTTTCAAAAAACTCCAAACCTTTCAAGAAACCACCACGAAAAATATAGAATACTACTCTAAGTGATTCATTATTGTTACTTAATTTATGGGTGGTAAACATTCAACAAAACACTACAAAGTATCTTATCCTGCTACGAGAAGTATTTCTAAATCGAGTACTTCATTTATGGGTGGTAACCATTCGAGAAAAAACCACAAAACAACTTATCCTACTACGAGTATTATTTCTGATATGATTACTTCATTTGTGAGTGATAACCTTCCAAGAAAAAACTCTAAACCTTTCATGAAATCACCATGAAGAAGCTTAAAATTCCATTCTAAGTGCTTCATGTCTGATTACTTCATTTATGGGTGGTGAACATTCAAGAATACACCGCAATGCTTCTTATCCTGCTACGAGAAGTGTCTCTGATTCGAGTACTTCATTTATTGGTGGTAACTTTTCAAGAAAACTCCAAACCTTTCAAGAAACCACAACGAAGAAATGTAGAATACCACTCTAAGCACTTCAGGACTATTACTTCATTTATGGGTGGTTAACATTCAACAAAACACCACAAACCATCGTATCGTGCAAAGAGAAGTGTTCCTGATATGATTACTACATTTATGAGTGGTAACTTTACAACAAAACTATAAAACTTTCATGAAACCATCATGAAAAGCATAAAATACCATTCGAAGTGCTTCATGTCTGATTACTTCATTTATGGGTGGTAAACATTCTAGAAAACACCGCAAAGCATCTTATCATGCTACGAGAAGTGTCTCTGATCCGAGTACATCATTTATGGGTGGTAACCATTCGAGAAAACACAACAAAGCAACTTATCTTACTACGAGTAGTATTTCTGATATGATTACTTCATTTGTGAGTGGTAATTTTCCAAGAAAAAACTCTAAACCTTTCATGAAATCATCATGAAGAAGCATAAAATATCATTCTAAGTGATTCATGTCTGATTACTTCATTTATGGGTGGTAACCTTTCAAGAAAACTCCAAACCTTTCAGAAAACTACAACGAAGAAATGTAGGATACCACTATAATCGCTTCATGACTATTACTTTATTTATGAGTGGTAAACATTCTAGAAAATACCGCAATGCATCTTATCCTGCTACATGAAGTGTCTCTGATCCGAGTACTTCATTTTTTGGTGGTAACTTTTCAAGAAAACTCCAAACCTTTCAAGAAACCACAATGAAGAAATGTAGAATATCACTCTAAGCACTTCATGACTATTACTTCATTTATGTGTGGTTAACATTCAACAAAACACCACAAACCATCGTATCCTGCAATGTGAAGTATTTTTTGTTCGGGTACTTCATTTATGGGTGCTAACCATTCAAGAAAATACCACAAAGAATCCTATCCTACAACGAGAAGTGTTTCTGATATGATTACTGCATTTATGAGTGGTAACCTTCCAAGAAAACTCTAAAACTTTCATGAAACCATCATGAAAAGCATAAAATACCATTCTAAGTGCTTCATGTCTGATTACTTCATATATGGGTGGTAAACATTCAAGAAAACACCGCAAAGTATCTTATCCTGCTACGAGAATTGTCTCTGATTCGAGTACATCATTTATGGGTGGTAATCTTTTAAGAAAACATCAAACCTTTCAAGAAACTACCACGAAGAATTGTAGAATACCAGTCTAATAGCTTCATGACTATTACATTTATGGGTGGTAAACATTCATGAAAACACCGCAAAGCATATCATGCTACGAGAAGTGTCTTTGATTCGAGTACTTTATTTATGGGTGGTAAACATTCAAGAAAACACCGCAAATCATCTTATCCTGCTACGAGAAGTGTCTTTGATCCGAGTACTTCATTTATGGTTGGTAACCTTTCAAGAAAACTCCAAACCATTCAGGAAACTACCACGAAGAAATGTAGAATATCACTATAACCGCTTCATGACTATTACTTCATTTCTGGATGGTAAACATTCAAGAAAACACCGCAAAGCATATTATCCTGCTATGAGAAGTGTCTCTAATCCGGGTACATCTTTTATGGGTGGTAAACATTCAAGAAAGTTCCACAAAGTATCATATCCTACAACGAGTTGTGTTCCCGATAAGATTACTTCCTTTATGAGTGGTAACCTTCCATTAAACTCTAAACCTTTCATGAAACCACCATGAAGCAGCATACAATATCATTCTAAGTGCTTCATGTCTGATTACTTCATTTATGGGTGGTAAAAATTCAAGAAAACACCGAAAAAGAATCTTATCATGCTACGAGAAGTGTCTATGATCCGATTACATTATTTATGGGTGGTAACCTTTCAAGAAACCACGACGAAGAAATATAGAATACCACTATATGCGCTTCATGACTATTACTTCATTTATGGGTGGTAAACATTAAAAAAAACACCGCAAATGATCTTATCCTGCTACGAGAAGTGTATCTTATTCGAGTACTTCATTTATTGGTGGTAACCATTCGAGAAAACTAACACGAAGAGATGTAGAGTACCACTCTAACCGCTTCATGATTATTACTTCATTTATGAGTGGTAAACATTCAAGAAAACACCGCAAAGCATCTTATCTTGCTACGAGAAGTGTCTTTGATTCGAGTACATCATTTATGTGTGGTAACCTTTCAAGAAAACTCCAAACCTTTCAAGAAACCATCACGAATAAATGTAGAATACCACTCTAAGCGCCTCATGACTATTACTTCATTTATGGGTGGTAAACATTCAACAAAACACCACAAAACATCTTATCATGCTACAAGAAGTGTTTCTTATCCGGATACTTCATTTATTTGTAGTAACCATTAAAAAACCACCACAAAGCAACTTATCCTACTACGAGTAGTGTTTCTGATATGATTACTTCAGTTGTGAGTGGTAACCTTCCAAGAAAACTCTAAACCTTTCATATATTGCCTTTTTGTATGCAATTTTCACTTGCAATGCCTCTTCTGCCACTTCTTTTTCTTTCTTCTTCATATTCCTCCTCTTCTCGTGTGCCATGAGCAAGCCAACAAGTTCATCTACTGTTAGATCATTTACATCCTTCAACTCGTCTATCGCACACACTATATTCTCAAAGACTTCGGTCACCGATCTCAAGATCTTCTTCACGATCCGAGCTTCTGTCAGTGTCTCGCCATTTCTTTTCAACTGGTTTGCCACCACCTGCACCTCTCGTGATGTAATTTGAGATGCTCTCAGTCTCCTTCATTCTCATTAATTTGAGCTCACCTCACAAAATTTGCAGTGTCTCCCACACCTTTGACTCGATCAACACCTTTGTATGCTATTTGCAGTGTCTCCCACACCTCCTTTGACGTGCTTGAACTCGCAATCTTCTCAAAACCAGCTTCGTCTACTCCTTGATACCGGATGTAGAGTGTTGTTTTCTCTCTGATCTTGTTCTCCTTCAGGGCTTTTAGCGCAGCTGCTGCCATTCCCTCTGTGGTCGCCACTTCTCAGTTTGAACCATCTCCCAAACATCCTGGACTTCAAGCAGTGCTTTGATCTGGATGCTCCAGTTGTCGAAGTTGGACTTTGTTAATTTTGGCAGTGTCATTGATCAAAGTGAGTTGTTCCCAAAGCCAACCATGAGCTCTAATACCAATTTGTTGACTTTAAAGTCTTGTCGAAACCACTCATGCTCAGGTGCTTTGTACTCTTGTTCGGGTATCACATATGGAGTTCACTTCTCTCACAGCTCACTTAACAATGGTGGTTAAACTTAAAATACAAACGAATTTAAATTCACAAGAGACAAAGTTCAACTAAGAAATAATTCTATTAAGCAAAGGAAATAATATAGATACAAATAATTTGAATTCTCTAAGTCTCATCATCCTGAAATGATGCACAAACAATGCTATTTATAGAACGCAATTGTATTTAATGCATATGCTAACCTAACTAATTAATATCAAGATGCTAACCTAACTTCTTAATTGCAATCTTCTTAGAACTAAACAATAATTAAGTTCTTTCTTAATTTCTGAGATCTTGTCCCGTCTCTTTGGCTTCTTTGCATTACCTGAGATTACCGTGTTGACTTGTCTTCAACTTCATGAACCAGAGCTCTTCCTACTCGGGTACTCTTCCCGGGTGTCTTAAGACTATCTTCTTACTCAGTTTCTTCACATCGAGGTCATCATCATTCTCGGTTTGTTCTCCAATTTCCGAACTCATTAGATTCTTCATGTTCGGGTTATCAGTCCTCGAATTCGGATTCTAATTCCTCAGGTTCGAGATTTCGAAATTATTGTTTCCAACATAGAATTCACACCAAAATTGAAGTACATCAAATAATGTTAAGAAAGTTTTGAGAAAGAAAAAAATAAAATCGATATGCATTCTGGCAAGACCAAATTGAAAGAACGTATTTGTCTTTTGGATTCGTTTGATTCAAGCCTTTGAAAAATTGAACTGTACCTAATATACTTTGTACCATACATATCCTATATGCATGCTAAATTCAGAACTTGCAAATTTTTAACATGTACTCAAGCACATAAATGTAGAATATAATACTACTACTTAGGGGCGGATTTAAGCAGCCTCTCTGAATTTTTTTGCAAAATAACCATGTAGATTTATACGATTTGGGTTTTTTTGTTGTGAAATAATCATATATATTTAAAAATGTGTCTTATTTTACCTCCCGAAAAAAAATTATAGATTTTGCCCCTCTTTACAGAAATCTTGAATCCGCCCCTAGTACTACTATGTAATAAGCGCACAATTAAGATTATTAATAATTCAGAGCAGCTATGCTGAGTATGCTCCCAGTCCCTCTTCGCCCGAAAACCAGTACCATACCTATTTGAATTTGCTGAATACACTGGGGGTTTGGAGACCTGAACAAGTTTGATTTGTGCTATTGCATGTTAAAGCATATAAAGCATTCAAACTATGTAATTAAGGCATTAGTTACCATTAATCCATATGACAATTGAAAATGGAAAAAGAATAATTCTGATTTTCTCTTTTGAACACATGTTACTGTAAACCAAAATTTATTAAAACAAGTAGAAATATCACCAAAAGAGGAAAAAACATCTTACATTCTAAAAGATCAAAATTGCACAAACAGAAGGGAAAAAAACAAGAAAAGAAATAACACTAAATAGAACAAGCCAGTACGAAGCATATTTTGCACAAGAAATAGAGCAAGGGATGACCAAATCAGGAAAAAGGAAACAAATGCAGGTCTTCTTCAGACTGGCAACTTTCACTCTCAAGACTTTATGATCTGAAATTGATCTCGGATTGCCAATGTGTCCGAATTCACAAACTGAAAAAAAAGTGAAAAAAAATTAACAAAAAATATCAAAACGTTGAATTGAAACTCCATACATTTGAATCAATGCCAAGCTGAATCCGCTATTCTCGTGTATATATATTTTAGATTAGTTACTATCAGTATCGATCGTGCTTACCAAATTAGTTACATCCATTCCAATCCAAAATATCTGTCTAAATACCATAACTAACCTGGAATAATAGCTGATTTTCTGTCACACTGACGCGTGCAAAACCAAATTCAGTATACCTTGCCAAGCTCCAACTATTATCCTAAATGAGCAGAATATATATTTCTCAATTACTTAGCCATCATTCAACAAAAACAAAAAAGGAAATATTATATATGATATAAGATGTGGAAATGACTTACAAGTTCGAAACCATCCAAGGTAAATCCAG
>CAXKVX010003654.1:0-29443 GCA_964058865.1 Eleocharis quinqueflora | reverse complement strand
TAAGGTGTGGGAAAAATTTAGTGTAGCAAAAAAATGACAAATATTTTAAATCATAGGCATGTTTTTTGTCATCTTTTTTCTCAAAAATGCATGTTCTTAGAAGCATATTTTGAAAAAAAAAAAAAATTTGAGCCAGGGGTTGATTGGCAATTACCTAGCTTCGTCCCTGATGCCAAGTCTTAATTAATATATTTCAGGGAATGGCGTTAGCTTATTTGTTTAGTGCTTCTTTTTCGTCCTTTTGTTTCTCCATTGGCAGCAGGCACATGGCTATGTCTAACTCACATGAAATAGTTTATCATTAGGGTTAGGTCTATGCAATATGGGTATGTTCTGAATTCTCATAATTTTTGTATTAACGGGATAGTATAATTATTTTGTCCCGTTTGCAATTTAAAATTCAGTCAGCATTATTAGAGATTGAGAGAGCGTAGGATTAGCAATATTATTTCATTAACATATATAGTTTTTCTTTTGAATATCAATACTTTAAGTCCTTTTGAATTGGCATTATTTTGAGTTATAATCAAATAAACATTTTTGCCATTACGAATAACATTGTATTACAATTTGTTTCACTTTTCAAATTAGCATTCTCTCACTATTTTAACACACTCTTAAAAACATCACTCATACATTATTTCTTTAACTATCTTGTTACATACTATGCTTTTGCTTAATTTTATTTTATTTTTATATTTTGAACATTCTTGGCTTAATTCAGCAATACAAAGAAAAAAGCTCCACATTAGCAAGTATTCCTAATTATTAAATATTCAAATTAACTAATTTTAAATTTACTTTATAAATAGCTGAAGTTTATTTATAAATTCTTGGTAATAAATATTCATTATGATACCTAATTGAAAATATAAATCAATTATTAATTATGAGATTTTTTATAGATTTTTTTTTCATTTTTATGTTATGTTGCATTATTTATAAATTATTTGTTTCAATCTAAAGTAAACATATTTTTATTTTTAGAGCGAATCTCCAGTCATAGCTCTAATTTAATTTACAGTCTGCAGACCGTCTTGCTATTCAATCACAAAATAGTTTGTACAAGAACAAATTTATTTGACAATGGTGACAACCGGTTAGATATTTCTGAAATAAATGTTCAAAATCCGAAATAAATGTTCAAAATTGTTTAACCTATCTTCTGTTGCACGAATTTGACATACATACATACATACATACGTACTTACATACATAGATACATACGTACGTACATACATACGTACGTACATACATACATACATACATACATACATACATACATACGTACGTACATACATACGTACGTACATCATGAACATACATCATGAACAAAAGAAAATATATTATTAAATCAGAAACATCTAAAATAGATCGGACGATCTTGATAAAATTTGCACCCGTAGACTAAAAAATGAATCAGAAAATACGATTCCGATCTTTTATTATCACTTTTAAAGAAAACAGTGTACGGGCTACATTTAAACAACAAAATAGATTAATACTGCATTTCTCATAATTTAAACCCACCATTTCAATTGGGCTAAATATGGGCCATGTTTTCGTTCAATTTGTCAGGTTAAAATCATTGGGCTAAATCGAGGCCCATTTACAGTATTTCTCCTCTCACTAACATCATCATCCATGGGTACATTACATACTGCGACTATCATAGCAACTTTCGCATCAAAGAGAAAAGAGAGAAGAAGCGAGATCAAAAGCTGAAGCAATGGCTGGTAGATTAACCAGTATCGGGTCTCGGATCCTCGGTGGGAACGGTGTCGCCGCCCGATCCTCTGCCGCCTCTTTCCGCGCCCGATCTGGGATGGGCCTTCCCGTCGGAAAACACATCGTCCCCGACAAACCTGTATGCAACCGGCCTTGCTTTTTCTGTACCCTAATCGAGTTTTTCCCCGTTTCAATTTTTATTTATATCGCTTTTTTTTATTGTTTATCCTCTCACTAAGTGCAGCTTGCGACGCATGACGAGCTACTCTGGGACAATGGTACGCCTTTCATAGAACCGTGCATCGATCGCCTTGCTCCTCACATTGGGAAGGTAAGATTAGTCGATTGAGCTAGGTTTTGCGATATTTAAGTATATGTTTTGGTTTAATCGAAGTTAGATTTGTTGTAGTATGAGGCTTTGGCGTGGTTGTGTGGAGGGTTAGGTTTCTTCACCACTCTTGGGTTCTTGGCTGTTTGGAACGACAAGGCGTCTAAAATTCCTTTTGTAAGTTTGCTTATGCTTACCAGTACCATTGGTATATTGTCATTGGTTGATTGTTACATTAGAACTGTTCATGGATTATTTCAAGGTCGTTTTTATTGTTTGTCCACCTCAGCATATGGATTAGATGTGTCTAATCAAATCCAAAGATAACTCAGTCTTTCTGGTTAACTAAGTTCTCTGATTCACTTTATATATCTGTGTTATTTGAGGACTATTTAGACCTTAGCTGCAGACCTGCAGTTTTGTTACCCATGTGTGTTAGTTATATTTAGAACAAACAACTTGGTAGATGTAGCTATATTTATGTAGGCCAGTCATAATGAGAAAAATATTACTAATCAATTGCGCAAGCGAGGCAATTTAAGAAATCTGCATTTTGCTGTTGTTTTGATCTTTGGAAAGTAAATAATTGAACATTTGAGTGAAGTAACATACATTTCGGTTGAACTTAAGAAAGTTAGATATTAGTCAAGTGTCAATAGTTGCAGTTAATTAAACTAACCTAATCTTCCCTGAGTGTCAAGTCCTGTTTAGAAGTACTTTTGATTTTTCTCACAATAAGATGGGCTCATGTCAAAGTTAATAGTATCTGCCTATGTCCTTTGGATGTTGAGCATCCAGGTTGAAATTGACCGACCTCTTTACTATGATTTCATTAATGTATTTAGTAACCCTAATTGATTATAATATTGCTATGGCCATTCCTGAAACTTTTGCCCATTGGTTCCTAATGTACATTGATTCTAATAGTACGTGGGACATTTTTTCTCATGATATTTTAGAAAAACACAGGAGCCCTGAACATTGTTGATAATTACTTCTATCGTCTATTAAATCTTATATTCAGTTTGTCTACGAGTAGTAATTTCGAATCTAATGTATCAGTAAGCAGATTTAGAACATATATGTGGTAGTGCTAATCATTAGTCTTACAGTACTATATAGATGCTGAAACAAAAACTAGCAATTTCCAACTTCAACTAGGTTGAATTTTGGTAAAGAGATGAGGCTTGTTTTTTAATAAAAAAGCAGGAACAACAAGCAATTAGTGCTTCTGACATACATAATGTTTGGATTATATTACAAAATTAATTATTAGTATTATTTTTATTATTGTAATTATTATTGTTGTATAGAATAAAGCACTGTACAATAATGTTAGGGTGTGTTTGGGTCATTAAGAAAGAGTGATTTACACAAGAATTAGCAAATTGGGGATGGTGCTAGTTAGTGCTATTTTGCTAACTCAATAAAATGATAGGATTACCAAATTAGCATGTCAAGGTTAGCAGAATTATTATTTTATACAATTATCATCATCATCTTATTATCATTATCGCCTTATTGTTATTATTATTATTGTTATTTTAATATATTAATATTTTTTATTTTAATTATTAACATTATATTATACCATCACTACTTATTTTCAAAATAACACATATTATTATTTATTATACTATTTACTTTATTATAATTATAATGTTTTCATTTATTATTATTTTTTTGTTAACATTGTATTATTATTATATTATAAAATGATATCATTATTTTATTGTGTTATTATTATTATTATCAGGTAAAAACAAAAAATAATTTATTACTTTATTCATTTCCTTAATCACTATTCCAAATTTACAATCCAAACAACATTTTCACTAACCTAGATACCCAAAGAGTTAGCTCTATTTTCATATTATTTGAAATAGCAAAAAGTGAACACTAACCTAACCATTAATCCTTGCATGATCCAGACACATCCCGTATTGTATAGTCTAAAGCATGTTATTATTTGTTTTCTAGCTGTTACATGAGCTTAAATGGATTAAGAAAGGGAAGGAGTTTAAATGGACTAAGAGAGGAGGAAGCTTCAACGTTAATATTTTTCAGCTGTGCCTTGAACTTGGTTCAGGTCGGCATACCCTTTTGTTCAAATTAACTATTAAGTTGGATTTAGTTGCCAAATAAAGGTAGTTGTGCAATAGATATTGAGATTGATTTGATTCCTAAAATGACGAGTGAAAGGGCAAATGAAGGACGATTAATGGAAGTTCTAATTAATCGGGGCTTACTAAAATTGGAATTTAACAATGCACAACTTCATGAATAAGGATGACGACGACGATAACAACAACAACAAAGTCTTTAGTCCCAAACATGTTGAGATATGCTACAAAATGAAACCCAATCAGAACAATAAAAATCAATATAAATAATAGTTATATAATAAACAGTAAAATAGTAGTAAAAATAGAAGTAGCGGTGATAATGATAATAAAAATAATACTAATACTAATAAACTATTCTATAAATCAAAAGTTTAGACTAGCATCCTACGCCTCTAATCATGTACTAAAGATGTACAACTATACTACTACTACTAAATTTTAATCTATGTCATAGTTATGGTACGTGGATTGCTAACTTTCATGAAATCTATCTGATGCCAACTCTTTTGAGACGGTTCATGCCTTTAAGTTTCTTTTATCATTTCATCCTATGTCAACCTCGGTCGATTACTATCTCTTCTCGTGTTTTTGAAGTGGCTTAGAACTCCATTACATATTGGTGCATCATAAGGCCTCTGTTGGACATGCCCAACCATCTCAAACGATGTTCAACAAGTTTCTCTTCAATCAATGTAGCCCGATCTTGTCAAATATATCGTCACTTCTAATGTGATCCCTTCTTGTATGCCCACATATCCAAACATAACATATTCATCTCTATCACACTCATCTTTTGTATGTGTTGTCCTTTAGTGGTCCAACATTCTAACAACATTGCAGGTCTGATCGTCGTCCTATTGAACTTACCTTTCAACTTTTGTGAGACTTTTTTGTCGCATAGGATACCAGATACTTGTCGTCGTTTTATCCAACCCGCTCTTATTCTATGACTAACATTTTCATCAATATCGCCGTCACTATATAACATCGATTCCAAATATCGAAAGATTTTTTTTCTGAACATTACTTGTCCATCTAAACTGACATCTCAATCTTCTGTTTGGATGCCGTTGAACTCACACTTATACTCGGTCTTAGTCCTATTAAGTCTAAAATCTTCTGATTGAATGTCGTTTAAAGTATTTTGATCGAATGCCGTCAATTAGGACCACATCGTCCGCAAAGAGGATGCATCAAGTGATATCTCTTTGTATGTCATTAGTGATCTCATCGATCACTAAGGCAAAGATGTAATGGCTCAATACTGATCCTTGATGTAATCTTATCTTAATGAGGAAGTCATCAGTCTCGCATTCACATGCTTTGGCACTAGTCACAACGTTATCGTACATATCATTGATGAGGTTGTCGTATTTTGTTGGAACTTTTTTCTTTTCAAGTGCTCACCACATGACCTTCGGTATTTTGTCATATGTTTTCTCCAAGTTGATGAATATCATGTGTAGATCATTCTTCTTCTCTCTATATCTCTTTATCAGTTATCTTGTTAAGAAATTCGCCTCCATAGTCAATTGTCTGGACATAAAATCAAATTGGTTTTTCATAACACTTGTTATTTTTTTTAAACGCTGCTCAATCACTCTTTTCCAAAGTTTCATTGTATGGCTCATAATTCTTTTGTAATTAGTACAACTTTGAATATCTCTTTTTCTTGAAGATATGTATTAATATACTTCTCTTCTACTCACCCAACATTTTGTTTGACGGAAAGATGTTGTTGAACAACTGAGCCATACTATCCATGTTTCCAGGACATCTCCACACCTCGATCGGGACGTTATCATGCCTTAAAGCCTTATCCACTTTCATTCTTTTTATAACTTCCTTCATCTCCGACTCTTGAATTCTTCGAATGAATCGCCTGTTGGTGTCATGAAAAAAGTCATCTAGCTTGACATAGTGTTTTCATTCTTTTCATTGAACAACTTTGAATTTCATAAAGTAAAATAAGAATTGATATTAGATATTTGTGTCTTAGGTGGGGCTTGGAAGTTTCAGAATTGCTATAATCCTATGCTATACTAGAGGTGGCAAAATCCGACCAGACCTGAACCCGACCGGACCCAACTTGAACCAGACCTGACTCGAGATGACTTGTTCGACAATTGAGCGACCTGACCCGACCCGACTCGAAATAACCCGTAACCGAGAAGGCGCGACACATGAGGACCTTAGCTCGACCCGACCCGAGACGAGACGATCGGTAACCCGAGATGGAGCGACAAATGAGGACTCGAGCCCGACCTGACTCGACCTGACTTGATACAACTAGTAAATCAATGTAATCGTATGATTCTTATATCATAATCTAATTTTCCGAACAAACTAACATCAGAGAAAGTCAAGATTTAATAACACAATTCAATAGCGCGACCTGATCTTGTCTGGGCGCAACCCAACCCGAACCCGATCCAATCTTGCCCGACCCGACTCAAGACCCGAAAGTTATCGATGCAACCCGACTTGGAATCCGACCCATTACCCGAAAAAGACCGATCCAACCCGAACCATGATTCGAAAGTTATCGACAATTGACGATCCGAGACCCAACCCGACCTCACCTGACTCGACCCGCAACCGACTATTGTCAAAAGTCAAACTAATCCGACGTGACCCAAACACGCCCGACCGACGCGACTTGCCACCTCTAGCTGGTACCATACATTGTGATTTCAGATTTGCAATTAGTCTGCTCTCATGACATGGAAGAAGTACCAGTGTAGTATCAGTATTAGGAACTTTTGATACCGCAATTGCTACATGTGTTGAAGGCAGCCCATATGTTGAAACACCAATGTAGTATCGTTGTTAGGAACTTTTGATGCGTTCCAATGCATCAGAGTTGCTGTTTAGGCCTCCGACAGAACTTCACAAGTGAGATCATACTAAGCTTGCAACGGTATCCACCAAGATAAATATGGTAACCCTATGGTCCAACTACATGAGCTATTCCCGTGCACGTTAAGTGCTACCTTTAAAATGAGTCTGTATTTTCCTTTTTCAAGTTGCTTTCTTTAAATATAATTATGGTCCCCATTTCAGCTGCTACTGTAAAATTTACTCAGAAACACTTTGGTAGAATTGTGCAGGTATTTTTTATGCCTCTGCACCAACCTTGTCAAGTCGTAGTAGTCATGCGTAATCCTGTGACCTCGATATTTTTTTTACTGTCTAAAATGATAATTGCGTCCTATGCCCACCTTTTTCTCAACTTTTTTCACGATTAAGAAAAAGAAAAACATATATTTTTTTCTGCTGCTTATCTGTATATGAAGGAACATAGAATTTTCTGGATGTTTTAAGGGCTCTATCAGTTATTATGCCCTTTCCTATTATTTTTTGTTTGTCAACAGTCGATATAATTGTTTGGGCCGCATTTTCAGGCGCCAAAAGTTTATCCCTATGACAATCTGCGTGTTGAGCTAGGTGGAAAGCCATAGGCAGTGCTTCAACCGATCAAGCTATTTCAGTTTGCACGTTTTGCTTGGTGCTATCTTTTCTTTTGTTTAGAAAGAATAACCTGGATTGTATTGTGACCAAAATTTACAGAAATGTTAATGTTTTATTGGAAACATACATGTTACATGTTTGGTGGTAATCACTATGAATTCTTCCAGCATTGCATTTTCTTTAACTTAATGCGTGCAGAGTTAGATTTGTTTGATATATACTGGTTAAAATAGATAAATTTAAACTTGTTATGAATGTTATTGGGCAAAATTTTTATTTGTATTGTCTATTTGAGAAAAAGTCTGAAACATATGACATCTGTACTTTATGTCTATAAACAAAAATCGATGTTTATCACATACGGCTTTAATCAATGATCTTGTTTTTTAGTTAGAAGATTATTGCTAAATAAGTTGTGACTTTGTGAGGCATCGATCAGTCTGGTTGGGTCAAATTTCGTCATAGTTGCTCAACTAGTTCAAGGTTATCCTGCGCCTATCAAATGCGTGAGATACATTAATCCCTCGTAACATTTTTAACAACTGATGCAGGTACAATTTTAGCAAGCTAAGGCCCGAACAACAGCACTTTCTCATTTCTTGTTGACTTGGTACAATTTCAGTAGGCTACAAATAAATTAAACAGAAATCACTCGATTTTAATTTCTTTAGCTTGTTTTTCAATTCAATTGCAACTCACCTTTCATAACTGACTTTTATAATTTCGGTTAACTTTCAAATAACTTTTCAAAATTTATACTTTTGTCTTCTTTGCCTGTCTTTTTATACTCATTTCAGTACTATAATACATTAGTTTTATAAGTATTAACACTTCCATCGGTTACTATTAATATTTTTTTCAATATTATTAATACTATAGAGAGTACTCGATGATTAGGAAGGTTAAGGGATTGGCACATTCATATTCTGTAGAACATAAAAACCTAATCAATTTTGAGAGATTTGACTTGAGAATTTTATGTTACTAACAATCTTAAAAATATTCAATTTTGTCTTCTACCTCAGCTCACATTTCATAACTAACATACTTAACTTCAAATTGTGTGCATTAATATTTGTTAACTTTTAGTTTATGTCGATAGTTGAGAATATCATTCTTCTAAAAGTACTAACTTATTAATGCGTGGAACAGTATTTATAGTTAATACATTACTTTATAAAAGTATTAACACTTTCTTCGGTTATTATTAATTTTTCTAGTTTTTTCAATTACTATTAATGCTTTATACTTTCGAGAGTATTCGATTGAAAAACTTTTTTCATAGTAATTACGTTCACATAATGCAATTATGCAAAGCGTAAAATCTCAGATCAAAATTTTTTGTTCAATTTCGTTTGAAAAATTTGAAGCAATTATCTGTTCTCTAAATTAAAAGAGTAAATCACTCGCTTTGCGTCGAAGATTTTGTTGTTGAACGAAACAGATAACGCCATGATCAAATGGTGTCGTGTTAAGTATCGAACGAAACACGAAAATGGATGTTCTCGTGATCGTTTGTTTCGTTGTTTCGTACAGAATTAAGAGGTCCAAGCCCGATCAAGTACAGGATATATACTATCAATCTATCATTGTCGACTTGAAACCATATCCTCTACACCCATAAATCTGGATCATTGGATTAGATTTGAACGAATCTGATTTTATACTACAAAAGCCCCTAATTCATATAGTTGGCGGTCAGTCGTTCAGATCTAATAAGACGGTTCACATTAACGAATACAGAGAGCACCCATAAAAAATGAGTGCATAGAGGATACAGTTCCTCGTCGACTTTTAGTCAAAAAAATATTTCTGAAAGAATTATTTCAACTGTTAACTCGCTAACAAAATTTCTCCCAAAACTGAAATCTCTTTTCATATATCTGAAACCCAGGAGGTTTAAAATTACCAAACCCGGCCAAAATTAGAATAATTTCTACATTGAAATTAGTACTTTATTTACGTCATAAGTGAGTATATATCTTATCGATCTGTCTAGTTATTAACTGAGAAGAAACTATCACAAGTATTAATAAGTCACATAACATATTTATTAAAAGTAATTATTAAACCACTGTTAACATTGACATTACCAACAAACAGTATATAAGACAAACGTGTAAACCTTTTAAATGGAAGTAAATAAATCCAGTTCCCCTGAAGGCCACGCATTAATTTATAAACCAAACGTAATACCAGAAAAGACATAACTGAATAGCAAAATACGTAGAAAACCTTCACCCATAAAAAAGAACGTACGTAGACGTAGGTAAGTAGCAGATCAATATAAACTAGCACAAAATTAAAGGCACTGGAATTCAGCTGGAACATTCTTTCGGGGCGGAATTAGAATTTTAGTTATGGAAGTCTGAGATATGAAAGTTCAAAATTTAAAAATATTTATTATAATAAATAATATGATGAAGTAATTATATGATAATTTATTAATATAAAAATATTACATGCTATAATAAAAAGAGAAATTTTTTTAATCCCCGACGTTCCATCCCCCACTCTCGTCTCCATCATTTTTTCTTTTTTTTGTCTTATTCTCATTTTGTCACTTTTCTTTTTTGTGTTATTCTTATTTTGTCTTATTTTTTTTTTATATTTTTTGGTGTTAAGACTAAGAGCATCTTCATCTCTGAAACTCTTGGAGTTTTTAATATGACGTGACAGTTTCTAAATGAGTTTCAGGGATGTAGATGAGTTTCCTATTTAGAAATTTTGTTCAAGAGTTTCTTATTTAGCAACTATGCTTTAGAGTTTATAAACCGTGACGTGGCTTACTCATTGGCTAAAATTGATCCGTCTCCCATGATATTGGTAATATTTGCTGACGTGGCAATTTAGAAACTCTAACTTTTCAGTTTTAGAGATGGAGAGTTTAGAAACTAAAAAAAATAAAATTTCTAAAATTGATGTGGCAATAATTTAGAAACTCCAAAAGTTTCACAAATGGAGATGCTCTAACATCCGAGGTGTTCATATTAACTTTTTTGGTGTCCATACCAACTTCACTAGTGTTCATATTAACTTCATAAATGTTCATACTAACTTTCAAGTTATTCATATTAAGTTCTCTGGTGTTCATACCAACTTATAATATGAACACCTTTTACAACTAATTTGAACACCTGTTTTATTTAGTATGCATAGCAATTTTATTTAGTCTACACATGCACCATTCTGTGCAAAACAGACTTGAAAAAACTAGTATGAGCACATCTTTCAACTAGTCTGAACGCATGTTTTATTGAGGCAAGATTTGCGTTTAAATATTTATCAAATTTTAAATACCCAAATTCCCGTGTTTAATCGTAAGTGTACAATGTTGTTGGTATGAATTGTGTGTCGAACACGAGGACAAGTCAATCTCTAAACTAGAACCGAACGATTAAAAAGCCCTAAGCAAGTAAGAAGGTTGGTGAAAGGTGTTTGTTTGGTAACCAATTGAAATTAAAAATAAGGAAAGTAATTTAGAGTTGATTAATCAGATGATTAGGACCTAGGGCTTTATACTTACTAATCCGCTTACTTCGTCAATCAAACAAATACTAGTCTCAATTGTTGGTGTATGGACTCGGATAAACAATTATCGTAATGATTGGTGATTTCTCGTTCCGATACCTTGTCCATTATAATCCGAAGCCGAGGGTTAGTCAAATCCCGAATTATACTAGAATTAATAACGCTTCGCAATTAGACGTTCTAAAATTATGATACCGGGAAATTACGCAAAATGTCAAAGCAATTCAATTACGATAACAGTCATCTTAGAAAGTTTTCTCCTAACTTAGCCAAAATGAGTCTGCTAAGAAGGAATATTGATATATCGATATGATACATCGATATATCGATAAGCCAATTGATATGAAATCGATGCATCAATATGGCTCTTAAACCTATGACGATATTTTCTTATTTTCTGTACATAATCATCCAAATGACTATCCCATATATCGATATATCGATATGCAACATCGATGCATCGATTTGCATCGATATGCACTATTTTGACTTGTTTCGACTTGATTCTAAAGCCGATATCCCTGTAAATTAAAACCAAGAATTTTTTTTTATCCTATGCTTCCAAGGACCAAGTCCTAGTGCTCCAAAGGCTGCAAGATGCTTCACCATGCATCACCTTGTCATGCCTTGCTTTGCCTTGCATGTGTTTAATTTGTACCTACACACATAATCTCATCAAATATATGTTAGGTTGCATTTGTTTTGCAAATTGTCAAACCAAGAAAATTGCTTAGTACAACACTAACTGCTTGTTATTTGTCTAAGAATTTGTATTTCTGTATTTGTGTAGGAGTTCGTTGCGAGAGGTATTGCATGACATGGTGCTAGATGTAGAAAGCATACGGGCCACTTGTGATTAGAAAATGAGTACAAATGAAGCCAACTCTAGACATAAATGCACAATTTGTCTAGAAAGCTTCACAAATTTAACGCCCGTAATTCTACGACTAGATCAACTCCTTTATTTCTATTTTGAAGCAATTTCTTGATAAAGAACCGAACATGACATCTCGCATTTGTATCATTTACCGTGCTAAGATAGCAACTGCATCTTTTCAACTATCTTTTTATAGTTTTTTTCTAGTTAGGTGTTTTTTTATATTTTGTTTCATTTTCTTCTTTATTTTAATGCAATATTTGTAACATGACATGTTATATGCAATATTTGTGTTAGTTGTATATGTAATTTGGAATGCTTGTGACAGTTTTAATGGTATGTTTGTTGGCTAGCAAAATCTAGAGCTAGCCATTATATATAAAGAGTGAGGCTATGGTGTTCCGCAAAGTACGTGCTTTGCAATTGTGGACCATTGGATCACGAAATATCATGTTGGCACGAATCACAAAGCGTGATCCAATGATCCACAATTGCAAAGCACGTGTTTTGCGGAACACCATAGCCTCACTATATATATATATATATATATATATATATATATTAAATTATAGGCCTACAACAAAGATTCTTTACTAAACAATTGTTTCCTTACGTGCCCTACAGCGACAATTATTTACTAAATAGTTGTTGCCTTATCCTAAAATTAAATTACTATAGTCTCTTTGACAATAAACATTTGCCAACTGTTTTTTATATGATTCAGCAATCCCTAGACATCAACAGTTGCATAACCGTTGGTGAAGACGATTTTTAACCATTGGTAGATCTGTTTTTTGTGATAGTGAGTTTGCTATTAAATTAATTTTCTATGAGACATAAAACTCCTTAAAGCAAGTAAATATCTCATCTTTTGATAGTAATAAATAAAGCCAAGTGCATCTAGAAAAACATTAATAAAAACAACAACCCGACCCGAATCAATCCCCCTCTAACCCAACCAAAAACCCGTCAGCCCGCCAACCATGACTCTGAGATGAATTGCAGTCGGCCTAAAAAAATTTGATCCGTTCAAACCCGATCCTTGCAACCTGTTGGATCGGTCAATCCGTATACCGTTCAACCCGTTAATCCGGACGAATTTGAACCGACCCGACACGGCCAGATCGATTTCAATACACTGAACGTAACCATTGATTTTTTTGCCTTTCGTTAACATTTACAATAGAACAATTTTTAATCTTCAGCCTTCCTCTTTGATTAGGATCGAAGATAAAATATTACAGGTTCCTTATCTTTGAACTGATAATTTGAGGCATACGATATTTGCCATTCGAGTCCGCAAAATTGTTATTAGAAATATAAAAAGTTACAGTGTACTCTCTATTTATTTTTCAATGCTTGATCCTTTCTTTCCTCTGTATCTGTATGGATATTTTTTTCGGCGCAGTGATGAGAAGCATATTTTCAAGTATTATTTATTTTTAATTGTTAAATGATAGTATTTTTATTTGGAGATAATATGAGATGATGGGAGTGGTTTCCTCGAAAAAAAAAGGGAATAGTATTTCAACCGAGATAACAATATTGGTGGGAAAGCGATAATTGTAATAAAAATACAGTAGCTTTAAATTATTTCTCACTCTCCTGCTATTTCTTCGCGAGAGAAAAATGAAGAAATTTGTGGTACTATTTCTTCCACAAATCGATCTCCGTCTATTAAACAAACATATAGCTTCGTCGACAAAGTTTGTGTGTGTGTTCTTTAATAAACTATTAATATTGTGTGGTTTCTATATATATTCAATTTTATTTTGGTCTAAATATATATACAATATCAACTTTCGCCAACATTGAGTTAACATTAAATCAATTTCTTCAGAGTTTAATTAAGTCCACAAAAAGATACCTGCAATCACTTTCAGACTTCATGATTTATCCATTATTTGTCATATGCAATCATATCATACGTATAATATATTTATATATGTAGGGTACACAATAATACAATCAAGGAAATGCGTGTCGATCGGTAATGAGATAGCTTGAAAAATGGTGCATGTTTAATTGTGACCTTAATTTCTTCCACGTACGTGGCTAAATGAAGAGCCCTTAATCCAAATAAATAATTTACGAACCAACTAGCCTTAATAGTACTGTTTATATATGGCACATATAACGCTAACACTTAGGTCAAATCGATCAGCATCGATCTCTAATGAAGCCAATGGAACTTGTCAACTTAATTAGGACTTACTAACCAAAGTTGCTTGATCTTGTAAGTTAAACCAAGCCGCATAATCAGACCGTGTGACCCTACCTAGCTATATACAAAATAACAACTTCTAGAGATCCATGTTATTCAGATCACCGTATCTCTTTTGATCTCATCGCGAATCGCTTTAATTCGTAACATAATACTTAGGTTCCCACCACATAAACTGACAAAGATGAGTCACGGGATGATGAATTAGTGGCTTCGATGCCATAGAACTATATCCAGCCTAATTGCGGTGTCAACTGTCAACCTTTGTTCTTTGCTGGGGTGTGTTCTTGGATTCACACCGTAAGGTTTTGGTTTTCTCCAGTGAAATTATAGATGGGTTTGTCCATTAGAATCGTAACGTAGATTCAACGACTTCTTTGATATTGCTTGAGAGACAATAGACGCGAGGTCTAGAAGATGAAAAAATAAGTTTTTACTTCTGTTAACTAGTTTCATATCTTAAGTCTACACGAAGCGTTTCACAATTTGTTTAATTAGAATTTGATTTTATTTCTGGCTCTATCTAATTTGGAATTGCTTCAACACAGGTTGGAAATAAAGAAACCAAATTTAGATATACGTGCAACAGAAAATTTGTTATTATATGTATTTATCAAATTTCTAATGAATTAGGGGTACTAAATCGATCACATGTTTATGAAATAATTAAGTTTCAATTAGACATAGAAGAAAGGTATAAAAGAAGGCATATGCAAATGTAATCCTCCAATAGTAATCTTCATTATAATCATTATTTATTGACAAAAAATTGAGTACTTCAAAAGATAGATACACTAGGTATTCTAGCTCATCAGAATCATTCAATTCATCAAGATTGATGAAAAGTGGTTCTTTGAAAAATGCAACAAAAGTTAAATTGAATCATTTTTACCAATCTCGATGAATTGAACGATCTAGATGGACTGAAGTATCCAGTGTACTCATTTTTTGGAGTATCCAAGTTTTTGTCTTATTTATTTACTGATTAAGTTGCTTTATATGTAATTTCAGAAAAGTTCAGATTTTCTTTTTTGAGAAATAAAAGTTCAAATTTACTTCAGGATCTCTTTTACTCTGTAAAATAATAACAGAGTCAACCAAAACATATTTCTTCTTACATTCGACCAAAATTTGGATATGACTTGTGTACATGTTCTTGTTGGGATAAAAAAATCAGTAAAAAAATGTGTGATTTTCCTTCTAATTCTAACCCTTGATGTCAGATTTGAACTAGAGCATCCATAGACAAAGAGAGACCGGAGATGAATTGGGAGAGGATTATGAGCTGCTAAATTTATTCAATTGATTGTTTTCAAGGAGAAGCCAGGTTGGTTTACCATTCGGGACAATCTTGCAATTGTTGCATAGACTTGATGTCTGGTTCCCATACGGGTTGTTGTCATATCCTGAATCGATGCTTGGCATCGTATACTAAATCTGGAGCTACATTGGTACCCACGAATCCACGATAGGTACATCCATGTCGGCAGCCTTATCACTTTATGGTTTAATTAACTACCAATTGGAAGGAAAGGTCATAACATATTATTTTTTAATAAGAAAAAGCTATTCAAATGTGCCTGGGAACTTAGAAATATTGACACCATTTCAAATTGACATTTAAAAACCTGTTGTTTTTCTAAGTAAAGAGTATTGTATTAGGGTGTTCGTTAGAACATGATTAAGGCATCATTACTTACCATTTCATTTCATTCGTTCATGGTTCTATATCTCAGGATGCTCATTCATTGAAGACACACATGTGTGGGTTCCTTGCGACCATGCATGTAGGGTGCAACTGTTTTCTAATCGCCAGTTTGAGTTGTTCTGGCGGACAGTTTGGCTGTAACTTTTGGCTACAAAATTGCCACATGCATGGTCTTGTGATTTTCTTCACAAGTAACTTATCAGATAACCAAAAACTATACTGAAAAGGGTATTGTAAATGCCATCGACAATTAATCACATGTTATGAGAATCAGCAATTTATTTAGTTAATATATATATATATATATATTGAGAAATTTGAATCACAATTTATTGAGCTAATTATATATGCATATGACAGAAGAGGTGTTATATACATATTATTTTAGCCTTGTTATATATATATATATATATATATAGAGAGAGAGAGAGAGAGGGGTTATGATGTTTCGCAAAGCACCAAACGCACTGTACTTCGCCTCCATATCTTCGATTTCAAGGTCCAAACGACCGACCAAATAATTGAACTTGATCTTCATATTAAAATCTTCTTGGAGACCGAATTTTACATTTTTTGAATTTATTTACTATTTTTAGAGAGGTCGAAAATCATTCATATAGAATGATCGTTAGATTAACTAATTTTTCACTCCTTTAAAAAAAATTGTAAAAAAATTCAAAAATGTAAAATTCAGTCTCCAAGAAGATTTTAATATGAAGATCAAGTTCAACGGTTTGGATCAGTCGTTTGCGGAACACCATTGCCTCACTTTATTATATATATATATATATATAATATCTGGCAGACTAGTGTTGAATTATAGAGGGACCAGAATACTAATGAATAGGTCACATCTTGACTAGAATTGATTATTTATGTCTAGTAACTTTTTATTTTTTGGAATAAGTGAGGAGCGTCCACCACTTTATTTTCTTAATAAAAACGAAGTATACAAACACCAACACACACTAGTAACATCCTACTCACTATCTCTACTTTTATCCTATACAATCTAAACACCCCGATAGCATACCAGCATATCTAATCATATTACTTCCTATATATCAATCTAAACCCAGTAACAAGATTATAATACCCAGATTAAACTAACCCTCCTGATTCCTTACAAAATTTCTTTTACTCCCTTACAAACAGTGGCGGAACCAGAAAATTTTTAAGAGAGGTGCCTCACTAGATTTTGCCAGTCTGTTGCTAGTGCCGAGTGCTCAGAATCAAAGAAATTTAGAGTTACTAAAATAATTTTATTAAGAACTCTATTAATATTTTTCTCATGCTTGAAGCCAAGCATGTGCCTTGGCCCAGGTGGGCCCCAGGGGTGGTTCCGCCCCTGCTTACAAAAGCCATTGTCAGCCTGCTGTACTAGCTGACATCATCACTATATCAACTGGTACTAGGTACTGTTACAACTGGGTTTAGATTGAGTATATTCCTTCTTTTTTCTTTTGATCGAACTATCCAATTCAGTTTTTTTTTTTATCTAATATTACAAACAAAAACTTAATTAGAAACAATAACTTCCTTGAGCAATTAATTATGACATTTTTTTTTGAGCAATTAACTTCCTCGAACTATCCCTCTTAATTATTAAATTATTAAGAATGCGCTTTGTCATGGAGGAACCACATCTAATTATATATGCTCGTGTATTGTGGAGGCAAATTACATGTCTAAAGGAAATCCTTCAGAAATCATGGGGTGCCATGACTCTCCAGTCACTCTGTAACTTCGTCTGTCTTAGATTATTTATATCTTTTGTGAGAGGCGGATCCAGTAACAAAATTGGGAATGTGTCCCAACTTTTGTTCCCGGTCCGATGGTTGGAAATTTTATTCAATATGTGATGATTGGAAATCATTATACCAATGAAATTTGTATCTATTGAATAAGATAATTAAAAAAATAAAGGGATGTTGCTTTTGTCACTAAATCAGAAAGTAATTCTTAAAATTAATTCTAAGAAACAGTCTGCCTAATACTAGATCTTATCCCTTATTGCCTAGCTAGCAGGGGCATTTTCGTCTTTGCTCTTTATAATCGTAATTGAACCATGCTTTAACTCGTTTCTTTACATGATTGGTATATAAGAAACATTTCTAAAACAAATAAGTAAAATTAAGGAGAGAAAGGAACAATAAGAAAATTATTAAGGGTCTGCTCCGACACCATTAGAGAAGAAGGGAAGGTAAGGAAGGAAAATGAAAGAAATAATGTAAGGAATGAAGAGAAAGAAAAAACAAGTGTTTACTTGCTCCAGCTCGAAAGAAAGGAAGGAGGGAAAGGAAGAAAAAAAACTCAGTTTTTCGTTAGGAACAGTAACTCACCTTCTGTACCCCCCGATTTGGAAGGAAAAGAAATCGGTATGAGCGATGGAAAGTTTTAACCCGCTTAAGTCCTTCCTTCCATGATGCTTTCTGAAACAAGTAAGCTCTTGTGTTCACCTCCTCTTGCTTCACCTTTCCTTAAATGCGTCCTGGAGCACAGCCTAAGGGTTAAGGTGTACAGAAAAAACACTATATGAGAGACCAAAAGTATTTATATTGAAAAATATTAAATAATAAAAGACAAAAACATAATTTCTCATTGATATATAGGATAATCTTAGGCCCCTATTGCCTAGTAGGGGCGAAGTCAAGTGAGGCCGGGGGGGACAACCGTCTCCCTAGAATTTTTTTTGTAAAATAATCTTGTGTTTTATACGATTTGTCAATTTTTTACAAAACAATCTTGTATATATAAAAATGTGCATTATTTTGCCTCCCCTAGAAAAAGTATAGATCTTGCTCATTGCTGACGAAAATCCTGGATGCGCCCTTGTTGCCTAGTCTCCTATCTTCCCGCCTGGTTGCCTTCACACCTCTAGCAGATCTGCTAGAGGTGTGGAGGTGATCTACTGATCTCTATCACACACACACACACACACACACACACACACACACACACAAACTCGGATCTTCTCGTATTCTTCTTCTCTCGCCGACACCTTCAACAAAGCATGGGAATGATCGACTCCGCCAGATCATCCATGTCCTCCATCGATCTCGTATTTTTCTCCTCTTACTGCGCCTTCTCATCCTCTTCTTTGAGGTATTTTTTATTTTGTTATTTTGGTAGTTTGATCTCCATCGTATATGGTTTATTTAGGTTTATATGATATTGGTCTGAGAACTAATGACGTGGAAACTCAGATCTTTATCGTATCTGGTAGAATTCATAGTGTTCCATATATCTTAGATGAAAAAAAAATCATATAAAGTTTGGCTCAATTAGAAATGGTGCATTAATTGTGATTGTGAACTTGTATCCTTGCATGAGTATTTTATTATTCAAGTATTGCATGACGTGATAAACTATGCTAATCAAAATTATTTTACAACACTTTGTAGGTGAAACACAATTGATAGGATGAAAATCCAACAATAGAAATTCAAAAGGGTGGTTTCACCTCAAAGAGCCGTACTTGATGAACCTCCTTTGTTTCATTCTTGTGTTTCCTTTAAGGAGATACTTATGGAGGGAAGGAAAACACAATGAAATCTGCTATCTATTTTGTTATAGTTATAGTTATTTTAGTATTTTTTTCTAGTTAGGTGTTTTATTTCTATTTTGTTTATTATAGTGAATTATTGGTGCGAATTAACGACTATTTTTCAATTATGTTATATACTTATATTATAGTACTATATTATCTTTTCATTAGTATAATTAGTAATTAACATTACTTTATCATATTATGCGATCATATTTGTTTATTATTTTATTATCTTAGATAAACGCTAGTACTATCATTATTTATATACTTTACTTTAAATTATTGTTGTTATATTATATTGCATTTTTATTAATATTAGCATTTCTATATTATTATTGTACTATAATATTTATATTATTTTTGTGTTGTTTATATTAGTATATTATTTGTTAATTAGCATTACTAGTATTTAATTTATTTCATTATGTTATATTATAATTTCATTAACTATTTATAATTATACCATCATCATCATCATCATCATCAGTATTGTTATTATTTATTATTATTATTATTATTATTATTATTATTATTATTATTATTATTAATTATTTTCTGTTGTTGGTGTTATTAATATAATTATTATCAGCACTCATATTTATTATATCATTGTAATACCCACCAATTTTGATGAATATTTTAATAAATAATTATCTTATTAATCATGAAATTTCCATTAATTAAAATATTAAAATTTCTAATTCAACTATATAAATTTCAAATCATTAAATAAATACATTTCTATTGTATCATCAAGCTCACATTTATTCGCTTAATCAAATATTTTATGCACAATCTGCACTAATTTAAAATCCTACAGTAACATCTAATTAAATAAAGATATAATTACAACAATATTGATAGATTGGTTTCAACCCAATTAACATAGTTATCAAATTTAAAATTAACAATTTTTAATCCTTGAAAACAACATAATAAAACCAATAAATTATATTTTCATTTAGATCTGCGTGCAACGGGTCACTCAACCTATCTCAAGTTCAAACATCGCATGACACGAAAGAGCACAAAATTCTTGCCTTAAAAGGGCAAGAAATATTTAAATAAATCAGAGTAATCAATAAACAAGTTGTGCTGCGTTTAGAATAACCCAACGAGTCAGATTTGTGCCAGTAGAATAGTACCACACAAATTTCCACACGAAGAGGGCAACGAACCGGATCCCACTTACCCTCTTAACTACATCCTCAACCTTCTATAACAAGGAAATTAATCATTTCATTGTAGCGGGTCCAAACAAGTTCGGATTAAGACTTGGCAGCAGACGACAACACCAAAGATTGCATGAAGAAACCACAAGAGACCCAAACTGACCGCACTGACGGACCCCTTGAGGACACCCCTATCCTCTCAGATCCCTTATGATGAGTACAAGTCTATTTTTGGTTTTGCGGGTTAAATGAGTCAATATACCTTTACCTACGAGTTGTTCTACAGTACGACACGAGGAAACGATCACATAAAACCGGCCATTTCGACCCCAAAACTGAGATAAAGATATCCGATTTCTTCGCTCTCTCTGCATGGCTTCTTTGACATGCAATTCTCCCTCTCCTTCACTCTTTCTCCCATGAGCTCTCCCTCTCACTGCTGACCCCTCTCTCTTTCCCCTTTTTCCCTCTCCCCTGCATTTAATACCCCGCCTGTTCCCTAGGCACAACTCCTCTCCCTCTCACGTCCCTTTCAGCTGCCTCTCTCTCTCTCTCTCTCTCAGATACCTTCTGTCCTTTCACATTAATTACCCTGCATCTCTCTCCTCCTTTATTTCCTTCTCCTTTCAGTCCCGTCTGTTCTCCTTTTTCTTCTTTTCCTTTCTTTCTCTCCTCTCTCTTTCGAATCTCTCCCTCTCTCTCCAATCTGCCCGATCTCTCTCTCTCTCGATGCTCAAACAACACCCCACTGTGCTTCCTCGACCCATTTCTCCCTGCAGTCACTCAAGTGGCAACTCGCCTCCCCTTTTTGACTTATAGGTTGAACCACTCGAGTATTTGTGTACGAAAGCTCACAACTCGCTCACCACCTAATTCGTAAAATGTCTATAGATATTGAGGCCTCACCCTCCATGCCTTCCTCTTGCTGATCGTAATTCTCATGTGTTGAGATTAGATAAACTAAAGAACTAGAAAGCAAGTAGAGGCTAATCAAACGACGCAGGGAGGAGAAGAGGGCCCCGATACGTGTGGTGAGCTTTGGCTTTGGGTATCTCGCCACTCGACCATCGATCACGTCTGTGCCTTGCTCCTTTCACTGGTAAACACAGTAACCCCTTAGAGACAAACTATTTTTGCTGTTTTTCGTGTTCTCTGTGCTGCGTTCTTTGCTGTTGCTTGTTGTTGGCTTGTTTGCCTTGCTCTGTATCTTACCTTGTTTACTTTAGAATTAAATTGTGCCTTGGTGCCACAACCCCAAAACTGAGTTAGTACAGAAGGTTGTTGGCACCAAATCATGCTGAGTTCTGTGATTTATTTTGTAATGTTGTGATTGGGTGAGTGCCAAAAACCTTGAACCGTGAATTGTAAGGAAATATATATACACGGGCACTGGTAAGGACTGGGGATTGGGAAATCTGTGGGTTATGTGCACATTGATTGTTTTGTTTGGGTATTGCTTGGTGGTCGGTTACTCGGCTTACTGATAAACCATACAGTCGGATTTTCTGCTGTACTAGTTGGCCATTACTAGTACAGCTTGTGTGCTATTTTTCGGGCCCTATTGTGACGATGTGTTATTTGTTAATTGTGTAACCTTGATTACCATAGGGTAAAGACACAGAATTGATGACTGGGCTTTACGATTTGGGCCTTACGGCCTTTACCGGTCCCATTTAAACTAAATTTCACATAAATGGCCCATTGGACCTATGGGCCTCAGTTCTGGACCTTAGTAATATAAAACAGAAAAGTATGGGCCTTTTGGGCTACATAAGCCCATTGAACCCTAATTGGACCCTTATACGTAAATAATAACGAAAGGGCCTATTCGGACCCAAACAGATACTATTGGACCTTGTTGGATAATAAATGAAATAGTTCTGGGTATTGTGGACCTTAACCCTAGTTGGGCCAAGTGGGTATGACACATATATTACACAACTAGTAGGTTTAGCCCATAATGCTTAGTAATTAGACCCGAATAACAAAAAGGACCGAGAAAGGTATATTGGAAAATGACGACCATAAGTCCGTGCAGCACGAGCTTCGGCTATGACGCACGAGTACGGACTTCTGATCCCACTCGGGAATAACACAAACACAATAATTAATTAAAATAAAATTAACCAACTTGTGTTTCTTATATATTTTCCTATACTATATGTAGCACAAAAATACTATAACGTATAGTATACGACTCATTTATATAAATATGATAGTTGATTAGGTATGACAATGTAGTTGACATAATGACATAGACTTACAATTATACGAGACGATTAAATTAATTAAATATTTATAATAAAACGATTAATTAATTATAAAACACATGAAATATATCGTATATATATAAGAACGTTTCACATCACCAACAAAATTGTACTAAGTATAATTATATATATATAATAACATATATTGATTAATTTTTCTATATCACAATGTATTATTCATTCAATTACGTACGATATACACACTCAAATATAACTAAGTAATATTACAAAAATAAATATATAAGTAAATGAACTTCTTTATGTCACATTAAATACAACACTTATGATATACGCACAATAATGATTACGTAAAGGTTTAATCATAATAACGTATGTTGGTCAATATCTCTAAAGCACATTAAATATAATACATATAATACATTGACTAAGTAACATTAAATACAATGCAAATAGTATATATTGATCAATTTCTCTATAAACACATAGTTAATATAAATACACACATATTAATTTATCTAATTAACTATTTTCCTTTCTTCTTTTGTTAGTTTAATAATAAAAGTGCACAACTAAAAGTGGTTGAATTTATAACATGGTTGCTTCGTGCTATTCCTTTATTGTTGATTTTATAGGATACCATCTTTAACGACATAGTTATGTCAGAACATTAGCAAACACATAATTTAAGACATTACTTAAATGAATAAATTAAAAGTGAGCACTAAGTAAAGAAATAGAAAAATTGTAGGAAAGAAATTCTCACACTCTCGGTGCAGACAGGACACTGCACCGAGATCTGACTAAGTAAACATAATAATAATATTATTTTAGGAGCATCAAGGACATCTCAACATCTAGATTTTTATCTTATCTAATTTTATAGTTAAAGAATTTTACAACACATTAGACTGATAAACCCTAACGTCAAATAGGAAGTTTAGTAAATTAATGTCCGATCGCGAAAGTCAAGGTGACTCTTGACCATGTGGGCGCTGACAGAGTCGGTGGCATTGTAGAGTCTTTCCAAGTAAACGCCCAGATATCAACGCTACTTTTCCACATTAACAGGTGTGAATTCTTGGGAATATATTCCTTTCTCTTTTAATAGGACCTACTAGACTTACCTAAACTGAATTGCGGTACCAAACTACCAACAATAATTAATCAGGCCCGTAGAACTTGAACTGTCATTTTTACATGCTGGTAACTGTATCATTAACTGAGACCAACCTGCACTTGCATGTCATTGCAACTCATCTTTGCACATAAGATCTGATATACAGATCGTATAGGCTATTAGCTACTTATATGTAGACGCGTATAATATATTATATGTATTCTCGTCGGGAGTGATGAGAGTCGGACCGGTGATCACCAGCTGGATGTGTGGCGTGAGGGCATCGTGACGGGTGGATTATGTACGCAAGCTAAACGCCCGTGGGATCCCCCGTCGGGATGTCTTCATAGACATTCGACTGATTCTCATCAAACGTGTTCATCACTTGATGGCTCGTAGTGCCAGTTCGAGAGTTTCATTTTCAAAGATCCTTATTAGTATATGTATTATAATACTTCCTCTGTGAGTGATTAAGGTTCGGTTTCTCAGTGTAGAGTATGCGTGTCATATGTGAAGTATTGGAGCTATTCCGTTCTTTATATATTTCTATTAGCCGATGTTTCGAGATCTCTAAATATTCGATGGGGTTCCCCTATTAACTCCTAGTGAGTAACGGGGAAATCTGGGCCTCCCCTTGGCTTTAACTAGTACAGGGAGTTCTCTTTTTATTAATGTTCAAACGGGTAGTCGGATTCTTATTTCCGTATGACGATTGAGACCGAGAGTTTATATTTATTATTTTCTTTTTGTAAGGTAGGCTTCTCAGTTCGCTTTTGATCGAGTGTGTGCTTTTATAGCCGCTCTTTTTTTATCAGGGCGTTTCGTTCTAGAAACTCAAAATTAAACTAAATTGACGGCTGATTATACTAGACCCGTCTAACGATACCCTTAGATTTGGCGGCTGACATACTAGACCCAGCTAAGGGGGCGAATCCTAAAGTGTCCTATACCTGGGTTTCTAAAATTTGATACTCTGTACATTTGTTTGGGAGTTTGATATCTCCTCATATTAGTTATTGTATACTACTATTCTTCATACATATTTTGGGTTTCTTTCTCGTATCATCTCTTTGGATAGATATAAATATTTATTTAAATGGATTAGTGGTTAAACAAAACACAAGCTTAGGTGTAGTAACTTGTTATAGGTATTTTCAGGAAATGTGATTGGTCCAACCTTGAATCGGATATAATTCCAAAGGCTGGACCTTAATCCACACTGAGTAATTTTTATAAATTACTCGCGTTCCACGGTTGGTTGTGGGGTCCAGGTAAGGAGCAAGAGATTCTTTTGATGTCCAGAGGAGAGCGTTAGGATGGAGTCTCCGGCATCTTCCGCTTTGAGGATCACTTCATTTATTTCTTTCATTTCTTTTGTTAGGATTAGTGTGTAGTAGGTTAGCTAGGGTCGGTCCCACGTTATTTGATGAGATCGTCCTCTTCTGTATGTATTTCATTTTTGTTTAGCTTTCGCTGTAAACTTTGTATCTAGACGCTGGATTATATATATATATATATATATATTTGTTGGATGTTCATGTACTGTGTGAAATGTGTGTGCTTTTCTTTTAAATTAAGTATTATAAATAAATCTTATTTATATTTTCGAGTGGCAAATTAAGCCTTTCGTGTACTTGAAATCAAGTACACGTGGCGGGATTAACACCCCTAAGCTAGTCACTATTTCTGGGGTGTGACAATCATCTTAGGATCAGAGAGAAGGACGAGCAAGAGACACAGCAAAAATAGATAAACTGGAAGCGACACTTGATATTCAATATTCAGTAGTGTTCTAGAGAGAAAAAGGAAACTTACATATATAACCTTATCAAAATAGTAAATATCAAAAGTGGTGAGATGAGAGACAAAACATAACAATCTCCATCTTGAATCAAAATCTCACCCAAACATAAAACAATTAACAAACTAACAAGAAACAAAAACTAAGTTAGCACAGTAGTTGAACTTCTTAGTGGGTATAAACTTGGTGAGCATATTAGCTGGATTGTTGGAGGTGTCAATCTTCTTGATTTCTACTATACCCCTCGATATAATCTGCCGAACAAAATGATATTTGACTTCTATGTGCTTGCTTCTCTCATGATACACATTATTTTTTCCAAATGAATGACACTTTGACTATCACAAAAGATAACAGTAGAACCAACATGTGTTGAAATGTCTTCAAGCAAGCCTTTAAGCCATATTGCCTCATTTACACCTTCAGTAAGTGCCATGTATTCAGCCTCTGTAGTAGATAAAGCAATGGTGGATTGCAAATTTGCTTTCTAACTAATTGCACAACCACCTAAGGTGAAGACATAACCAGTCAACGATCGTCTTTTATCAAGATCTCCCATAAAATCAGAATCTACATAACCCATCAACCTTTCATTGTTTCTCCCGAATTCCAAACGTGCATTTGGGGTACCTTTCAAATAACAGAGTATCTACTTAACCGCCTTCTAATACTTTCTATCGGGACATGACAAATAATGACTCACCACGCTAACAGCGTGTGCTATATCGGGTAAGAAAGCAACCGTCATATTCTGATCTACAAAATCCAATGCTCAACATGAAAGAGTCGAACCTCTTGTATCATTGCCTTGGTGACTGTTTTAGGCCATACAACGATTTCTTTATCAGACATACATAACTCTCCTTAACCACAGTCGTGTAGCCTTCCGGCTGTTGCATATAAATCGTCTCCTCAATGTCACCATGTAAGAAAGCAGTTTTTACATCTAGCTGTTCTAATTCTAGATTATCCATAGAAACTAAAGAAAACAAGGCTCAAATAGATGTATGCTTTACCACTGGCGGGAAAACCTCATTGAAATCAACACCTTCAACTTGACTATAGCCTTTAACCACCAATCTTGCTTTGTATCTAACCCCGGCAATGTCATCTTTCTTCTTGAACATCTACTTGCAGCCAACAACATTATTCCCTTTTGGTGCCTCAACAAGTGTCCAAGTTTGATTCTTTCGAAGGGAGTTAATCTCCTCTTTCATAGCGGCTGTCCAATTTGCCGCATCACGGGAAGCCATCGCTTCCTTGTAATCTGAGGGATAAAAAAACTCTAAACTTTTAGCTACAGCCAAACAGTATGCAAAATCAGAATAGCCATACCTTGTAGGTGGTTTCATCTCCCTCCTTGCTCGATTCCTTGCCAAAGAATATGATTGTTCTTCATCAGATTCATCTGAATAATCAAAAGTTTGAGAAGCATCATCATGTGCCAAATCAGGTTGTGTCACACCACCTTGTGAGTTTGGGATTTCCAACTCCACCTCCTCTACAGCTCTTTGGACCTCCTTATTGGCTCAAACATTTGCTTCTTTGCTCGCAACATAACAAACTCATCAAACTTCACATCTCTCAAAATAAGAAACTTAAGAGGAATCTGGACACCACAGATGATATCCCTTCACACCTGAAGCATACCCGAGAAAAATGCACTTCTTGGCCCTTGGCTCAAGCTTCCCTTTATTCACATGTGCATAAGCCGGGGCATCCAAAAACTCGCAATACTGAGTAATCTGCCACCTTACCCGACCACATTTACTCGGGAGTTTTGCACTCAATCGCAGTGTTTAGCGAACGATTAACTAACCAGCAAGCGGTGTTAATGGCTTCTGCCCAAAATTGTTTTTCCAAACTTTCATTAGAAAGCATACATCGAGCCTTCTCAAGTAGAGTTCTATTCATGCGCTCGGCCACTCTATTTTGTTGTGGAGTAGCAACAACTGTCGATGCCGAGCAATTCCTTCATCCTTGCAAAATGTATTGAACTCCTCATTGCAAAATTCTAAACCGTTGTCAGTTCTCAACTTCTTAATTATCTTGCCTGTTTGGTTCTCTACAAGTACCTTCCATTGCTTAAATGTGACAAATACTTGGTTTTTTTTTCCTTCAAGAAAAACACCCAAACTTTTCTCGAAAAATCATCAATAAAAGAGAGCATGTAACGAGAACCATTACCTTTTGAGGGAACATGCGAAGGACCCCACAAATCTGAGTGAATGTAGTCTAGAATACCCTTCGTGTTGTGCACAACGGTGCTGAAACTGAGCCTCTTTTGCTTGCCAAAGATGCAGTCCTCACAAAACTCCACCCTGCCGGTATTCTGACCACATAGAAGGCCTCTTTTGCTCAACATTGTCATGCCTCGCTCACTCATATGGCCCAACCTCATGTGCCACAACTTTGTAGTGTCAGAATCTGAAATGGAGCTAGCAATGGCAGCCGAGCCTGTGATTGTGGTGCCATCCAGGAAATAGAGAGTACCGACCTTCTTTGCCTTCATCAAAGTGAGAACTCCACCCTCACTCTGAAATTTACAGCCAACATCTTCAAGAGAACCTAAAGAGATCAAATTCTTTGTCAAATCTAGAATGTGCCTCACGCCCGTCAATGTACGGGTCACCCCATCATGCATCTTGATCTTAACAGTACCAATACCTGCAATCTTGCACAAATAATCATTACCCAAAAGAACTCCACCTTCTCTAGTAGACTTATAAGTGGCAAACCACTCTCGGTTCGGGGTCATATGTTGAGAAGCTCCCGTATCCATCACCCAACTCGATTCAAAATTTTCTCTACCATTCGTAACGAACAACACATCACCGATATCTGAGTCTACCACATTTGCCTCTCCTGAATTTGCACCTTTTTCAGGCTTCTGTTTGTTCTTAATCTTATAACAGTCAGCCTTAATGTGTCCTCTTTTCTTGCAATAATTACATGTGAGGTTCTTATGTATAGACTTTGAACGACTTCTTCCTGAGTGGTGTTTCTTCTCATTTTGCCTCCCTCGCTCAACATAAAGATCAACCTCCTGATTTCTATTCTCTGAGGCAGTCAAGTTACACTCAATGTCAGATTTGACCAACAGATTGCTCTTGACATCCTCAAGAGTGAGTGAATCGATCCCTACTATGGACCATGGTTTCCTTGAATCCCTGATATGACTTGGGGATTGAGCACAACAAAACAATAGCATTGTCTTCATCCTCCATCTTAATACCAATCCTCTCCATGTCATTGAGAAGAGCGGTATACTCAGAGATATGAGCCTTAACGGAGGTATTTTCAGCCATTCTCAATGAGTGAAATCTCTATTTTAATCTCAGGAGGTTTGTATATAATTGATTTCTTCATAAAGATTTCTTCTAACTTGTTCCAAGCATCAACTGCTGTTGTTTCTAAGAGAATTTCCTAAAGGGTTGAGTCGCTCAAACAAAGTTGAACAGTTGAGAGAGCCCTATCATTCATTATCTCCCAATCCTTATCATGATTCTCTCCTTCTAGATCCTTAGGCCGACCAAATATGGCAGCCTTAACACCCAAATTGGACAAAATTGCTTTCTT
>CAXKVX010003653.1:0-14241 GCA_964058865.1 Eleocharis quinqueflora | reverse complement strand
ATTATAGTTTGTTAAATTTAGTGAACCATTTTCTTTATGCAATACTGGCCCAAGTGATTGTTCGGATACTTCTTGGGGATGATGGTCATGTCACTTCCTGATGCATGAATGTTTTGTAAAAGAGGTTACAGTCTATGTGCTCTGCATACCTGATAAAGCCGAGGAGAAATAAATCCCAAGAAATAGGTCAGCGAATAGTAGTTCATCTACAATTTAATGAATGAACCATTCATTGTTAACAAAAGTATAAACCAATTTTCTTAGCAGTCAGATTTTGTACTAATTAAATGGATGTTGTACCTAATAAAGTTCCTTCAGTTTCTTATCTCTTTTGGCCTTTTTTTGGCTACATTGCCAACAATTAACTGAATAGAAAAAGACATATTGGATTTTGTGTCATACTGGTAAGTACTTTTTAGTTTTTAAGCTGGGTTTTCGTTGTTTGGCAAAACTGGACAGGAACTATAGTGTGATGTTATTGTACCATCAAGTGTAAAGCATCGGTGTGTAGAAAAGCTGATGTTACCAATATCCAAATTTGTCCTCTACGAATCAAGCGATTAATCTTATCAAAGAGGAAACAAAAAGAATCAATTAACCATATTTTGTCAGGAATCAATACAAATATTCGAATACATATGACAACCCTATAGTTAAGAGTAGAAAAGTAAACTCCAACCTTGGCTCCCCAAATAAGCAGCCTGTGTTCAGTATTAAACTGAGCCCAATAGGTCCTGTGATGACAACAAAGAGCATCGGAAAAGAGGATTTCAAAACCTGATTCATGGGCCTAATGGACCTTAAATAGGCCTATTCAGACAGAATAAAGAACTCGGTACAAATGCCAATTGAAACTGTTTGAGGCCTTGGTACTAAAGCCCATTAAATTTTCATGGGCCTTATGGACCTTAAATAGTTCAAAAAGTTGCTTCAAAATCGAAATTGCCTTCTTTCTAAATTCTCAGCTGAAAACTGAGTTTTTGATCTGAACCATCCAATTAAATCTCAACGATCTGATCAACATTTAACATTGAACCGCCAACAATATGATACATTGATATTATTAAATCTCGATTATTGATATTTAGTTCGACTATCCAGATAAAACACTGCTTTCTGCTGAGAAACTCGGGAGAGGATACGCTTCAGTAACTTTTATCATCCCTAGGGGGTCATGATATAGCCTTATAGGGGGTCCATACATGATACATGACATGCCTAGACCACTTGCACTGTTGCACACGATCCAAACTCTTTTTCGCGCACCGAGAAAAAAGATGATCAAGTCTGCAGTCTGATCACTCGTCAAGGCGGATTGATGATTCCGATCAAGCTCAAATGGTGAAATGAATTGAAATGGGGTCCATTCATCCATGAAAACGACAAAACATATAATGAGGAGTGGTTAGGGATTGTTTGTTTCATATGAAAACGACAAAACATGAAATCCACATCTATATAGTAATTGCCATTTGCCAATAAAGCCATGGCACGTGTGTCAGTGTGTGTGGTATGAGCCATTAAATCTTATGGTTTAGGAGAAATTTTGTAATGTGAATATGTGATATGAACTACCCTGATAGCTGATGCACATGACTAGAGACAAATTGCCGAAATTTTCGTGGCAGCACGTGCAGTTAGAATATATGTAGCAAAGTTTATCATGTAAAAAAAATCGAGTAAAGTTGCTCACTAAAAGACTGCGTGAAATTAATTAAAAAGTAAATGAAATTGAATTCAAATTACAAATTTGAAAACCTGAAATCGATTTACATAACGAGTGATGTGTTTGCATATTACATTTATAATATTTTTATTTATTTTAATTCTAAGTTAAGCGATCAAAGTTTGACAAAATAATAAATGCGTGAAAATACTTCATAAACTTTCATATTTTGAGCGCTTAGACTATGTATTAAAATAAAAAATAATAAATTTTATATCTAAACACGCCACTCATTATGTCGATCGTTTTCAAGTTTCAACAATTTGAATTTGTCATTTTAATTTTATTTTAATATTTTTTTAGTTCATCCCACCAACCTCCTTGGTAATAAGAACACCCTAGCTTTATTAAATATATATATATAGCAAAGCTATGATAATATGCATAGTACATACACACACATAAATAAATAAATATATATATATATCTATATTATATCTCAAATTTAAAAGAGAAATTTGACTCCTTGCTATCCCAAAACATCAAAATTATAAATTTACCACCCTATAATTCCTCCTCTCAAAATTGTCACCCAATACTGTTGTAATTCATAATTGTACACAAAATAGATTTTTTTTTCTAATTTCTTGATTACAAATATAATTGTACCCAACACTTTTTGTCGATGAAAGGTTATCCTTGAAAAATTTTGGGGAAGAAGTACAAGGCTAGCACTTTCTCGTATGCTAGGTTGATATTTTTTTTCATCTTTATAGAACTGACAGTTTTTATGATATTTGTATGTCATTATATTATTAGGCGAAATTTTGATTATTTGTGAATATTTCTCTTTATCTAATTTTATATGTGGCTTGTTTTTTATATATAGGGGTATCTGAAACCTCTAGTATTATTTTTTTTGTGACTTAAATTCTCTTCATTCGACTTAATTTTAAAATCTCGAACATCTTTTACAAAATTTCTCTCAACGGAATGCAAATTTTGTGCTCATGACGAATTGAATCTATAACCTCATTAAAATCATTTTAGTTAGCTACCACTAATTACCTACTAATCATTTGCATACCATGTACATATATTATTTACACAAAAGAAATTTCGTTTACAAATTTCACTGTATGTTTATAGAAAGTGTAATTTGTGTTCAGAATCTGATTTTATTTTCTTTCTTTCTTTTTGTTTTGACAGCAAGTTGCGTGTACTAAAAAGTTTCTACCGTATAACGAGTTTTTTTGTGACAAAGAAATATCATACGCAAATCACACAAAATAGGACCCATACATTGACCAATTAAGCACTAGAATACATGTGAATTTGATGCCAATCAATTTGGAATCATGTAAATAATATACAGTACTTAACAACTGGCTTCTCTAGATAAACAATGAGCATAGGAACATTTATTTATTCTAGGTCTAATGGCATTTGACAGACTGCTTTTGCTCTCTGTTCTTTAGTGTTTTCCTCATAATTAGCTTGGCCACTTCATTCCAATTTTAAACAATTTTAGTTAAGTTAAAATTAAGGTGAGGTGGAAATGAATTATGATCACATAGATAAGGAAAATGTTCCAACGATACTTCCAATCGATACACCATTGATATATACGCATTGGATGAATCCAATACTTCTCTCAATCTCATTTCTCTCACTCTCTCTCCGATCTCGCTCTCTTTCTCGCTGATCTCGCTCCTGTCTCTCCTCTCTTTCGATGTCTGAGATCAAATTCGCCTCTCCCTCTCTTTTGTCTCCACGCGTAAATCTTGCCTCTGCTTCAACCTTGATCTTGGTGTCGAAATTCTCAGGCCGCTCTCCCTCTTCACTTCCGACATCGATCGCTTCTCTACGGTCAAAACTCATACCCCCTCACTCTCTTCACTTCCACTCTCTTTGCAAGAGAGGTCTTGCCGCTAACACACACTGGTACCACTTTTCTGTCTCTTCTCTGAAATATCAGCAATCCTACTGCTTCTCCCCCATTTCCAAGAAGTAAAAAATTTCGTTGCAAAGAAAATGATGGCTCCTGAATGACAAAAGCAATGGTTTTTATGCATCTTAATAAGCTTGTTATGCAAATATTTTAGTTATCATGTGTGCTTCATTTGAGTTCATGCATGTTCCATCTAGTTCTGAATTATTTTAGTTTTTTATGCATGTTAAGTAATTTGTTGTGCATATGTTTTTCGTTATTATGCATGCATGTTCAATCTAGTGTTATTTTAAGTTTTTTAGTATTTATGCATGTTTTTGTTATGTATAACGTTTCAATTATGATCCATAGTAATTGATTTATTAGACAACTTGTTATTGTTATTATGCATATAACTTATTTATTTGTGCACTTATTTTTGTTACAGGTTCTGCTGCTTCTGATACGCCTTTGGTTGACAAACAAGGTGGTCTAAATCTAGTATTAGACAATCAAGGTAGATTTATTATATTATGCATTAATATTGTATTACTATGTAAGTTGTTTTCATTATTATGTATCTAGCAAACTAGTTTGTAATCATTATATGTTATCATTGTTATCATGTATAGTAATTGACTTATTAAACAACTTGGTATTGTTATTATGCATATAAGTTACTAATTTGTGCACTTATTTTTGTTACAGGTTCTGGAGCTTCTGATCCACCTGTTGTTGACAAAGAAGGTGGTCCAAACCTAGTATTTGACAATCAAGGTAGACTTATTATGTTATGCATTAAAATTGTAGTAGTGTGTAAATTGTTTTTGTTATTATGCATGTAGCAAACTAATTTGTATCTTTATATGTTATCATTGTTATCATGCATAGTAATTGATTTATTTAAACCACTTATTATTGTTATTATGCATATAAGTTACTAATTTGTGCACTTGTTTTTATTATAGGTTCTTATGTATTGTAACTTTTGCTGAATTGAAAAATGTATGGATGTTTTTCTGACATGCTAATTGACTAGTTATTATATTTTCTATGCAGCTTAAAGTAGAATTTTGTGGTTGTCATGCTAGTTATTATATTTTCTATGTATAATAAAAGTAATCTTCATTAACTTTATATGTGTTTGTATAATTATTTGAATAATGTGCATAACAAAATTTAGATGCATGTTACTAGAATAAGATGCATAATAAAATACTATGCATAATAGAAAGAAATAAATCTAGATAAGAAAATTAAAAATAATTATGATCGCTTAGTTACCACACTAACCCCCACTGCATCCACTGAACTTGGTCCCCAAATGTGAGCATGAAAAAGGTTTACATCCTCAAAATTGAGGAATCAATCAAATGGAGCTAACTTCAAAGTTAACTAGCTAGATACAAATGTAAAAGAAAAGAGGAATTAAGTGGCAAATTCTCAACCCAAAAAGAGAACTTTGGAAGCTATTGTGCATTTTCAAACAAAGTGCTAAGAATTCTTGAAATTCAACGCATGAACTAACTGATATTCAATTGGGAAAATTATGAATTTTCAAAAAAATAATTATTCTTTCATACCTACCGTCAAATGAATTCGCATTTAATAGAATGTTGTTACATTAACGTTAGTCAAATTTCTCTATATTAAATGTTGTTACCACTAACAGAGCAACTGCTGGTTTCAAAGACAGTTGGCAATATAATTAGCAACAAAGACTTGGTTATAAACAATCCATATCATATTTGTGAGGTGCTGCGAACCGAGGCTTGAAGGCTTTTAGACTTTTTTCCATTTTTTTCCAAAAAAACACCAAAAAAGCAAAAGAAAGAAAGAGACTTCAAGGATTACTTTGTTCATTCCCATTCAACATCAGACTTTCAATGGTTCCACTCAATCCATCAATTTTTTGTTTCTTTGAAACTCAAAAGTTAGCAAATTTGGTCATGATTTCGCCTTACATGAAAACCGTCTGTTTCGAATTTAATTATACGAAAGCTTATTAGCGAAGTAGCAAAGAAGAACGGTCTATTATTGGCAATATTCAAAGTATTGTTTTTTCATTTTATAATATGATGAAGTTTAGATCAAATTTAACTTAAGATTATTTTTTTTTTCTTTGAAGAAGAAGAAGAAGAAGCATACTTATTTAAATGTTCGTAAAAATCCGTTCTTGAAGGTAAGAGGTCTTAGCAATAGGCATAAGTAGATACGACCAAATCACCGTTGTATCGAACCGTTTCTTTGTAATTATCGATTTGCAAAATAAATTTAAGTTTTAAATATTTTGTATTTTTTAGATTTTATAGGGTCTTGCATGTAAAATTGAAAAAGTAAAATTATAAACAAGCAAAATGATAAAAAACAAGCTAAATAAATAAAATGCAAGTTCAGAATATCATTATGTTAATTGTAAACCTTAAGAATATTTAAATTTGAGATTTAAAAGAACAAAGCAAAAGCAAAAATCTGTTGATTCTGCAATCTGGCGTTACGTGACGCTATCTGACATTATAATGCTACAAGAGGATTGTTGAGAAGCTAAAAACTCGACTAAGTATCAAAATCACAGGCATAGTGTTACATGATGCTATCTGGTGTCATAACGCAATCTTAAGATACTCAGTTGATTCTACAGCCTTCTCATGACAAAGCATATCGTTATGTAGCTTCATAATGCTATAGTTAAGAACGTTGGCTATTTTCCCAGTCTTTTTTTCTCACATAGCATGGTGTTATGTGACGCCAACTGACATTATAACGCTAACTTTTATTTCAAAATTTCAAGCGAGCGTTCGAATATTTTGTGTGACATGATATAGCGTTATAACTTATAATGCTACAAAATGCACATGAATAGTGTTATAACGGTATCTTTCGTCAGATCTACTTGTTGTCAGATACACTAAACTCTAGCAACCACCATTGTTATCTAGAGCTCAAAAACACATGCTAAATATTTGCTCTAATATCAAAATTATTTATTCTAAATAGATCAAAATTCTTGTGAGAGATTGCTTGATGGATTGATTTACCATTTTCTTCTATTCTCTATTCTTTCATTTGGCTACGGTACTTTACAAAGCATCAAGAAAGTAGTTCGCCTTCGTATCTCTAATTTCAAAGTTCAAACAATCGATCCAAATCGTATAATTTGTTCTTCATATTAAAATATTTTTGAAGACCGAATTTCATATTTTTTGAAATTTAGTTACTATTTTTCAAAGAGAGTGAAAATTCGTTTAATCCAACGATTTTTAATCATTCAATATGAATGATTTTTCATCTCTTTAAAATATAGTAAAAAGTTTTGTAAAAAGTATATAATTCGGTCTCCGATGAAATTTTAATATGAAGATAAAATTGTATGATTTGAATCGATCGTTTAGACGACTTTAAAATTAGAAATAGAAAGACGAGATGCCGAATTGTTATGTTTTGTAAAGTATTGTAGCCATACTCAATGATAAAATTAGAGATAGAATGAAAGGAACGTTATTAGTATCGACTGTATATTTAGGTGCATTGCATCATAATTCCTGCTGCCACCTCAACACAATACCCATGTGAAAACTTGAAATTCAGTGTTTGTTATCCTACAAAATATATTAAATAGTAATAAATATCAAACTTTACGAAAATTTTCTTTTATAAAAAGACAAAAATAGATACATGAGTAACCAATCCAAATTTAAGTCGGCACGGCACGGTCTCTAATCAAGACAACAATTCTTTAGCATTGACTCTTCATTTCATATTCTTTTTAGCCTCATTTTTTTTTTCTTTGTAAAGAAATTAATTGTCTTTCGTGCAGACAAATGTATGTGAGGATTCAAATCATGCAAAATACATGCAATTTCTAATTTCGAAACACTCCGCAAATTCATATTGTCGTCTCTTGTTCTTTGTCTTTTATGCGCAGGTGATGCTTCATCAATTGTTAATATGCATGTGAAGTACTTTTTATTGCATTCTTACAGAAACTTAGTTTTTTTTTCAACATAGTTCATAAAAAAATTGTTATGAATTACTAAATAGTTCATACAGGCAAAGTACTCCTGAAAAAAAAAGTTGCAAAAATATTGTGAATTTGTACAATTTGTCAATTTTTTTTTGTAAAATCATCATTATATTTTAAAATCTGCATCATTTTTCTCTCTGATTGAAATTCTGAATTCGCTCCTAAAGTTTGCTATGGACTAAAACTAGCACATACCCTTAAATTTTAGTGATCGTGTGGTTAATATGAATTTTCAAGTTCGCGTCTCTACAAGAATTTTCCCATCAAATTAATACAAACACACGACCGAAATTTTTTTTATTAACCAAAATAAATTAAAAAAACACGAAAATGGTAAAAATCGGATCAAAATCACCAAACTAGTCATTCCGAAATCTCTGGCTCCGGAATAACTCCGGAATCACAGTCTCCGGAATAACTCCAGAATACATGATTCCGGATTTATTTGTTGCACTGTGTTGCGAAGAGAGAGGGAGAGGTTGTTTCGATTATTTTAATAATAAAAATATTAATATTTTATTTGATGAGTTGAGTTGTATTTATGTAAGTTTTTGTAACGAATTCGACTGCACTTATCGAGATTATAACTAAATTTTTTTTAACGTCGCAAATCATCGAGCTGTAGACATCCGAGTCTACTTCCACCACGTTGAGTCCGATTTGCGATCGGAGAAACGTGCATCTCAAATTTCGTTCCATCTTGAACATATATCTTAATTAGTCTTTTTTATCATGATTTTGCGTCGGATTCAATTTTGAATTGCTCATTTCTCCGATCGCAAAACAGACTCGATGTGATGAAAGTAGACTCGAATATCTACAGCTTGATGTCTTGCGACGATAAAAAAATACTAATTATGATGCCGACGAGCTGAGCTGAAGTTGTTACAAAAAATATTAAGTATGATTAGCATTTTTTCCTACAAACTTCGACTACTCTCTTCGGGATCATAACTAATTCTTTTTTATGATCGCAAGCCATCGAATTGTAGATATTCGAGTCTACTTCCACCACGTTGAGTCTGATTTGCGATCGGAGAAACGAGCGATTCAAAATTGATTCTGACACAAACACATGATAAAAAGTTACAAATTAAGATATAAGTTGATAGTGGAGCCAAATTTTAGATGCGCGTTTCTCCGATCGCAAATCAGACTCAATGTGGTGGAAGTAGACTCGAATATCTACAATTCGATGGCTTGCGATCATAAAAAAGAATTAATTATGATCTCGGAGAGAGTAGTCGAAGTTTGTAGAAAAAAAAATGCTAATCATACTTAATATTTTTTGTAACAACTTCAGCTCAGCTCGTCGGCATCATAATTAGTATTTTTTTTATCGTCGCAAGACATCAAGCTGTAGATATTCGAGTCTACTTTCATCACATCGAGTCTGTTTTGCGATCGGAGAAATGAGCAATCCAAAATTGAATCCGACGCAAAATCATTATAAAAAAGACTAATTAAGATATATGTTCAAGATGGAGCGAAATTTGAGATGCACGTTTCTCCGATCGCAAATCGGACTCAACGTGGTAGAAGTAGACTCGGATATCTACAGCTCGATGATTTGCGACGTTAAAAAAAATTTAATTATAATCTCGATAAGTGCAGTCGAATTCTTTACAAAAACTTACATAAATACAACCCAACTCATCAAATAAAATATTAATATTTTTATTATTAAAAAATTCAGAGGCGCTGGAACAATTGAATTGTTCATTGAATTTCGTATAAATTAAACTGTTATTCCGGAATCTGTGATTCCGGAGTTACTCTGGTGTCTGTGATTCCGGAATGGCTATTTTGGTGATTTTGATCCGAATTTTGTCAGTTTGGTGTTTTTTTAATTTATTTTGGTTAATAAAAAAAATTTCGGAACACACGATCATAGATCAATAAATCCAAACCGTTCAATCTTGATATCCATAACGGCATCACTCGTCCAAAATAAAACTACAATCAATAATTAAGTGGCTTAGTGATAATGCACTATATCACTTCAAGGAACCGGATCTCCTGCTCGTAAATCCCTGCTTGCTTCTCTGCTTGTTTCGATCTGGACCGTTCAAAATTCATCTAACGGTCAAAGCATCTGCTTCCTGAATCAAATCACAGCTGTCCGTGACGATCGAGCGGTCAGATCGAAGACAAGCAAGAAAGCAAGCAGGAATTTACGAGCAGCAGATTCGGACCCATCACTTCAAATGAGGATAAAAGTTTAAGATCTAACTGCTTTCAAAGAAGAAGAAGAACAAGAATCTAAGGGCGTGTTTGGATCACCAAAAATAGCACTAACCATGGATAAGGGTTGCTATCCACACAAAAATGTGATCCAAACATGATTTAGTAAGTTGTGAGTAGTGTTGGTTAGTGCTATTTTGCTAATCCAACAAAATGGTAGGATTAGCAAATTAGCACATGTCATGGTTAGCAAAATTATTATTTTATTACATTGTAATCATCATCTTGATATTATTATTATTTAATATTATTATTATTATTATTTTAATTGTCATTATTTTATTATTATTATTATTGTCATTGTTATTTTATTAGTATTATTATAATTGTCATTATTATTATTTCTTTTAATATTATTGTAATTATCATTATTTTATTATTATTATAATTGTCATTATTATTATTTTATTATTATTATTATTATTATTATTATTATTTTAATAGTCATTATTTTATTATTATTATTATTATTATTGTCATTATTATTTTATTAGTAATATTATTATTTTTATTATTTTTATTATTGTAATTATCATTATTTTATTTTTATTATAATTGTCATTAATATTATTTTTTTTTATTATTATTTTAATTGTCATTATTTTATTATTATTTTATTAGTATTATTATAATTTCATTATTATTATTTTTATTTTTATTATTGTAATTATCATTATTTTATTATTATTATAATTGTCATTAATATTATTTTATTATTATTATTATTATTATTATTATCGTCATTATTATTTTATTAGTATTATTATAATTGTCATTATTATTATTTTTATTATTATTATTGTAATTATAATTATTTTATAATAATAATAATAATTATTATTATTATTATTATTTTAATTGTCATTATTATTTTATTAGTATTATTACAATTGTTATTATTATTATTATTATTATTATTATTGTAATTATCATTATTTTATTATTATTATAATTGTCATTATTATTATTTTATTTTTATTTTGATTATTTTAATTGTAATTATTTTATTATTATTATTATTGTCATTATTATTTTATTAGTATTATTATAATTGTCATTATTTTTATTTTTATTATTATTATTGTAATTATCATTATTTTATTATTATTATTATTTTATTCTTATTGTTGTAATTATCAATATTTTATTATTTTATTATTATTATTGTAATTATCATTATTTTATTATTATTATCATTTATTATTGTTGTATTATTATATATTATTATTTTATTATTATTATCATTTATTATTATTTTATTATTATTATTATCGTTAAAAAACTAAAATAATTTATTATTTATTAACTCACTATTACTACTCCAAATGTGCAATCCAAACAACATTTTCACTATCCTAGATAGCACAAAATTAGCACTATTTTTGCACTAACCTAGATAGCAAAAAGTAACCACTATTTCAACCAATAATCTAGATAACACTATTTTTACACTAACCATGACATGATCCAAACGCACCCTAAATTTCTGCAGAAAATTGAGAGATCTTTTATGATCTGATTGCGTTTTCTAGATAAAAAAAAACTTCAATTTTTTTTAAATGATATGCAAAAAATGTACCTATGTACTTGACAATTATGCATGACACAGATGTGGTTTCTAAGAGTGAAAATAAATAAACTGTATAACATAAGTTCGATGAAAAACTGCATCATAGCAAATTTTGCAAGCTCGAATTATTTTCCCTATTTGTCCAGAATAAAACTGGAATGCAAATTCACCCCTCAGTTACGACGACCGTTAATACAAACCCAGTTCAAATTAAAAGGTCGGTAGAAGCAACGTCAGCCTTGGTAAACTTAGATTAATTTTACATTTTTTGTAATTTAACCGGATGTAAAATCCCGTATTTCCTAAAAATTAAATCAATTTTACATTTCCTGTGAATTGTTAAAATAGTTGTTTGGACCAAAAATTTTTCTTTTTGAATTTTTTATTGATTTATCAAGTGTGCTAAAAATTCACTAATTGAAGAGGTTTGTAAATCATTACATAAATGAAATTTTCACTTATCGGATAAATTAGTAAAAATAATCTACAAAATAAAAATTTGACCAACATAAATTTTATTATGATCAATGTTTTTAATGATTCGGATATGTCTTTATACTTTGAAACTCGAAACATGCGATCATGAGCATGATAGACTTTGTACTTGCGTAAACATTATAGCCTCACTTGTAGTAGTAGAGTCTCTGCTACTACAAGAATTATCTAAAAGTATAATTATTTTGATATAGTATAAATATTATAAAATAGCTAATTATTTAACTATATGTTTTATACACGACTCATAATTAATCTACATAGTCCATTATTTTCGTATCACTAACAAGATGTACTTTTTTTTATCAATGCTAATTTTGTCCCCACTTTTTTTCCCTTCCTTTAAGACTTTAAGTTGTAGATAAAGAGCCTTTCCAACAAAATGTGGTATCTCTCCTCTTTGTATAAACCGACAAACAAATCTTCCCTCAAAAAAAAAATTTCAATGATGAGAAACATCTCTCCTTGGCATTTTGCATTTGTTCTCTTAATCTAACCCCAATTCATCCCCCTTCCGAGTCAACAATTGGTTATTTTTAAGCTCAGAGTTCAAGTGATTTCTTCTGTCTACCATGTGCGTTTCGCCGTTTCCAAGCCTATTATTCTATTATTCTAGAATCTATGTAGGTGGAATTCCTCCGAAGAATAATGTTTCTTTCTTCGTCAAGATGGATTTAAATTGAATTTCGTATTTGCATTACATATATGGAGTCATGAGCGTCGACATAGTTTTTTTATTATTTCCATATTTTTTGGGTTGTCTCTAAAGTCTAAGATAGGTACAAAAAAGAAGATTGCAGGGTTAATATCTTAGATTCTGCTTCAGAGTTAGACTAGTTTGAATTAGTCACAAAGCAGACGATTCAAATTACTGTTTAGTTTCAATATGAAATTCATCAAATATAACGTATAAATGTTAAAAACAATCAAAGATTTTTATTATTAATTGAAATTTTTTTTTTAAACGTATGTACCATAAATCATTTTTTTCTCAAAAAAATATTCAGCATAAAATTGTATGTATCATATTTAAAAAATGGATATGGGTTTGAATTACCTGTACAAATATTTTGCCATCTCACTACCAGAATATGAGTTATTACCGTGGAAGAAAAAAAGGCTATTCCCTGGACATAACCACGGAATAGAGTTCATTTCCGTGAAATTACCACGCAATTGCTCCCACGGAACAACTTTCGACACAAATACTACTATTTCCGTTGAAGTGCACGGAAATAACTTTTTCCGTGAGTATATCCACGGAACTGTTTCCACGAAAATACTTTCTCTAATGGGCCATGGCCCGTGCCACGAATCACTTGATGGAAATAATCATCCACAGAAATACTAATTGATATCCACGGAAATACTAATTCTGTCAACATGGTCCCACCAACGTTTTCACAAAAATAATTAATTTTCTATCAACATATATGCGACAAATGGCATCATTTCATTGAATGGCAAACAATTAAAATTGAAATATTGCAATTAGCTCTGATTTAGAAATTTTCATAATTACACCATAAAAGCATAAATTATTTGAAAATTTAGTAAAAATAATTTTATATTTTCCCAAACAAAATACTCATATTATACAAGTAACCAAAACTAACATACTTCATTCCAACTAAAATTTACACAAAAATGTCAAAATCAAAATTAAATCATATATGTTCCAATAAGTTGTATAATTCTTCTGTTATTTTCTCTTTTCCATTCAATGTCTGCATTCAGCTTCTGGAATTCCATTCACTCCACCCTTGCAATTGAATCCTTGTGCACAAAAGACAAAAATAAATTGGCCATATAATTTTCCATATACAAAAATTGTTCATGTTTTGAAGTTAGTACCGGACAGTACCAAGAGTACCAATTATAAAGAAATTAAAGTTTCAAGAATCAATGAACAATATTAGTCACTTAATTGTGAAAAACCTCAATTGAAAATAGTTTATAACTTGCAAACTTACAATTATATCCCATTGTAATTGCTATTAGAACTTCTGCAATGAACAATTGCACAAATTAAGTGGGTCTATTCAACATTATTCTTGTGAAATATCAAATATATAAAAAAGAAACAAATAAATTGATCTAACAGAAGATTTACCAAAATGACCAAGACTACCATCAAAGAGCTTAGTTATTCCAGTCAATATCCCTGCAAATAAAAAATTTAAAACAAACTAAGAACTTAGTTATTCCAATTTTTTAAATCTCACATCAGCTTTTTAAATCTCTGGTAATAAATAATATGGTTTTCCAACTTGCAGATAGCGAAAGTAAATTGTTTGTTGCACCTGTCGGGT
>CAXKVX010003652.1:0-26102 GCA_964058865.1 Eleocharis quinqueflora | reverse complement strand
CTTCTGACAAGCTGATTGTTTCACTTCTCAATCTACTCAACAGACTCCCCACTGAAACATACACGCTGGCTGATGGGGGTATTCTTAGTGTGTTCAAAGAACTTGGCTTGAGCAAAAGTTCTACTATAAAGGAGATGGCTTTGGCTCTACATGATAAGTGGAGACCTGCTGAGGGGGGTGCTGCTTCGAGCTGTCACCATACCAATATTAACATCCCGGGAACTTCAGAGCCATTAAAGGATGAACTGTCATTGGAGGATGAACCTCAACAGCCTAACCATAGTACCAATCAAGACGTGTCTGGTTTTTCCATGAAAGGAACAACTGTTGAAGAGGGAGAAGAAGAGGAAGAGGCAGAAGAGCGCATGAACAGCCCATCAGATCCAGTTAGCCCAGATTATTCGTCAGACACGGGTTCAATGCCTGATATTGAACCTGTGGTGTCTCCATCAGAGGAGGAGAAGAAGGTGGAGACAGTTTATGATGATGACATGGATGCATTGGAAATTGCGCGCCAGGTGGCAATCCAGGTGGAAGAAGAAGTGGTCCAATATAGGGAGACACTTTGCAGCTCCCCTGAAGAAGAGTCTCAGCCAGTGGGAGTTGATTTGCCATTGACCAAGCCAACCCAGGTGAAAACTGATCCAAATGCAGTTGACTGGGTCTGCTCAGCCCCTCTCAGGGAAGAAGGCTCTGTCCTAACTACTGGTGCACAAGAGGCAGGACAGGTCAAGGCTAGCAAGGCTGATGGTTCTGGACTTGACCTTAATGAAAATTTATGTGCTGATTACGAGAACACACCTGAGTTGATACATGTGGCCGCTTCAAAAGGTGTACCTCCTCCCTCTTCCATATCAGTCTCTTCTTCCCGCGTTGGTATTGCTGCTGGTTGGACGGGCACAGCTGCTGCCACAAGTGCCTTCCGCACTGCATCTCCTCGCAGTGCAGCACATTCCAGTGCTGATCGCTCTGGTACAGGTACACCTGTTGCTGATTCTGTGGGCCAGAAACAAAAATCCTCTAGCTGTCTAGCATTTGAATTTGATTTGAATGTGGCTGAGACAAATGCTGCCGAGGTGACCTTGCCACCATCCGGTGATTCTTCAATCGAGGTAAGTTCTGAACGAGCCAAGAGATTGAAGCTTGACCTCAACTGTGCTAATGAAGATGAGGTGCTTGAACCAATACCATCACAGTTGCCTCAAAAACAGGTATCCTCTCACATCTTTTGGGAGCATGGCCACTCAGCTTCATCTTCATCTTTGAGAAATCAGGCAAAATTTGATTTTGACTTGAATGATGATCTGTCTTACCGTAAAGATGAGGCGCAAAGCATTAATTCTGTCCAACTCATGGGATGGAATATGACTGGCGGTACTGTACCACGAAATCAAACCACACCTCCAATGTTTCATTCATTTCTTGGACCAAATGCTGCACCGTCTCAATTTGGATCGATTTCTGGACCTGCTAACCTGTATCACTCTCACATGACACCTTCTTCGAGCTATGGATACCAGCATAATGTGGCACCAATGGTATGGTATGGTCAGCCAAGCACGTCTTATGCGGTACCACCACAATTTGTACCACAGATGTTGGGCCCAGCATCACAAAATGGGCCGTCTATTGGTCTCTCTCTGATGCCAGGTGACAGATCTAACTTTCTTTGTCCCAGTTTAGACTTGAATGCCAGTACTGGTTCTTTGGAAGTGAATAGTAGAGAAGTGGGCTTTAGACACTTGTTTATGCAAAATCACAGTGGATTGGTACAAGAGCCAGTGATTAACGCAACAGCACAGTCGGCAGTACAAACACCAGGTAACGGGGTAAGATGGAGAGAACAGGAGCATGAAAGGGAGACATTTAGTTACAGCTTCAAGCAACCAATATAGTGCCAAGTGCAAACTTACATAGTTTTGGTTTTGTTTCATTATTTTGTTTTAAATTTTTATTTTCTTGACCTCAACTAGTGGATGATGATTTTGGATTTTGGAATTAATCTCGACTTTGGCGCTAAATAAGAGCAAATGGGTGAATCATCATACAACTGCTTGTTAGGAATAACTTGTATCCACATACGGATCGAAGCTAATTCGTATGTTGGTTGTATTGCTTGCACAAATTAAGAACTAGCTGGATGCAGATAGTTTGGCTGCTGTAACTCTTGGTGCGTTGATATGATATATGCCATAAATTTTGTAGATGTGATGATATTCTGATCAAAAGTCATTTGATATATTTGCTCCTATCTAGCTGATATTTTTTATACATAGAATGTTTAATTGCTTTCGATGCTTTTTACGTGTTAAACTTGCTCATTGTCGGTTGCGAGTTTTTAAGAAAAGAATGGAGCAAATAGATTATGAAACTATTTTTACAATCCACTAGAAAGTAAATATTAAATATATTATTAATTAATTCGTAAATCAAATTGTATGATAGAAACAAGAAATGCACTAGTAATTATTAATTTACGCTGTAGACACGCTTATAGTTTGAACTTCAAACCTCTTATCTTCCATTAGATCTGTATTACTGTAAGCTAATTGCTGGTATATTTGTTTCCGATGGTTGTTATTTTGAGTACCTCAGCTCAACTTAGTAGTGCAAGCTCGATATATCCTTTCAACTTTCTTTTACAATCTATACCCTAATGCTTGAGAATCACGTTTTTTTTATTTATAAAGAGAACCAAGTATTTTATAAGATAATAAATGCCTCTTCAAAGGTTATAGGTCTTATTTTTCATCACAAAAGCATGGATCAAAGAAGTTAAATATAAACCCACCACACATCTTCAGAGTACAACATTTCCCCACTTCCATACAAAACAACATAAAAAAGCCGAATGCTAACAGAGCAAAATACTTGTTGTAAAAAAAAATACACCATGGAATACTAGAATTCTGAAGCAATCAAAACCAAAGTTCTAATATAGAATTACAATACAAGAACTATCATATGAAACACTTCTGCAATTCAAATCTACAGCAAGGCAAACAAGTCAAACTACCTCTTAGGAAGTTTAAAATTGCTACCAATTTCATCAGAGAACTGCACAAAAAAATAATTCAAGAACAAGAAAACACAACATACATGTATGGTCCCACTGCAGTACTAAGCTTGATTATCGACAATAATTACCTTGTTGTGAGGCTTTCCATTATATGTACCAGCCCCACCTTCAATTGCAAATACAGTATCCATGCCTTGAACTACTCTACCGAATGCTACATGCTCCCCATCCAACCTAGAAAAAGAAACACCGGAAGTTATCACTTAATTTAGGTAATTCCATAATTTTGGAGGAACCAATTGATTTGGTATTTGATATTGAGGCTACTGGCTTTGATAGTGGTTATGAAGAACTGTGAGCCGTTTGAATCAGAGCCATCATTTACCATAGAGACGACACCTGAAACAAACTAAGTAAAACAAAATTTATAAAAAGTGAAAAAGACAATGAAAACAAAACACTAAAAGAAAATAAATAGAAAAACCATTCCATTAAGGTCCCATACCGGCATGAGAGTGCTTTACTATGAAGTTCTCATCTGGAAATTTACCGCCATAAATAGATTCGCTTCCCTTACCATCACCCCACAAAATATCCCCACCTTGAATCATGAAACCAGGAATTATGCGGTGAAACAGTGTTCCTGTGTAGTGAAGAGGTTTGCCACTTGTCCCATTCCCTGTCTCACCTTTAATCCACAGAAAATAAAGTAATATAAGCAATTGAAGAGATGTTTATTTCTTTTCCTTTAATATTTTCCAAAGAAGAATGGAGGAGATGACTACCTGTGCAGAGGGCTCTGAAATTTTCTGCAATAACAACAACATTGAAGAAGTTAACATAATTTAAGAGGCCTACCAATTTCAGACATGATAACACAGACAGGTATGATATAAAATAAAATACCAGCAGTTTGTGTCACCACATCTCCATATAATCCAAGAACATTCTAACTGAAATTATTTTCTTTACTAGGCCATGGCACATCAAGAAAATGAACTACAAGCTATGAACTTGACTCACCAAATGAAACAGTTGCGTGACGATCTCACTCGAGTAAACACTGATCTCCATGAGCAGTTCTCCAACAAACTTGCTCAATTACCTGTTGCTGAGCTCGAGCCTGACCATTCCCAAACTGGCTATAAGCAGATTGATCATCACGTTGAGGCAAATCCAATTGAAAAGGCGGGTTCCCAGTCAGTTGACGATCACACACCCATGGTTGGGGTTCATACCACAACCATTCACCTCAATCCTCAGCAGCCAGACCAGTACCAGCTCAAGGCTGAGATTGCTACCTTGACCGCTGAAGCACAAGATCCCAAGGATGTCGTTGCAACCAGAGTGAGCTCCAAGAACATCCAATACCATCAGATGTCGGTACCTTGCAGTTCGGGTACGATCAGCTTCAGATCTTGCCTGGTACCGCGAAGACTGGTATTGTACCGACCCACACCAGCGAGCTATGTGACTATGTCCACGAGATGGTGATGCTGAAGAAGTTGAATATCCATGGTATGGTAAAATTGCTGATATTTTGCCGCCCATCCCACCTAAACCTCCTGATCCCAATTTCACAGCCTCAGAACAGCTCAATGTTGTGGCCAACCGACAGTTGCCAGTATCTGAGCTCGAGACTGAGCCTTCACAGATTTGTTGTGCACTAGATGATCGGGATGGCATCGTTATACACCATAGTGTGCAGATTGAGCCTCATCCAGTCAATCTCGATGATCACTCATGGATGACAGATAACAACACGACCTGTGACTCCATTACTGAGTTGCCTGCAACTCAGATTGAGACGTGGATTCACATCTGGTTCTGTCAGTCAATTGTACACCTCGATTGGAGCATCAGATTGAGGGCTATACAGTAAGTCCACCTCAGGACAATGATGGTAAGGATGAGATATCCTATAACCAGACAACAACACCTATTATTTCCACAAAACCCTCAGTGTCAGTTTCCTTTAATTCTCATTCTACTACTTTATCCCTAATGAATGAAAGTAACCATATGGATGGATTCGTGGCTGTATTACCACCTAAACCCCCTGACTGGAATTTGTATAAGTTGTTGTTGCCTAGTTGCAAGGGCAAAACTGTAATTAGGAGGGCTATGAAATTGCAAATGCTGGTGAACCAAATTAACAAGGTCAACAATGAAGATACAAATATTGGGTTGAGAGCTTATCTTGTACATATAGGTACCAGTCTTAACCATGATGCCAAGTTGCTACAAAACAAAACCTTGCAGCCAACTCCTTGTGAGCATGGAAGAGAACAAATCCCATTCTTTAGAGCCTGTCTATGTTGGCAAACATGGGAAATAAGGGAGTTACAAGTTGCACAAATTGGAGCGAGACTTGCGCTGTCTTTTTCAGGGATCAACACTGGCTCTAAAATTCACACATTAGGCAATTTTGCTACAACCAAATTTACACCAGCTGAGGTGCTTGAGGGAGGTCCAGGTGACATGAAAACCTCACACCAACCCTTGATGTGGAAGCTCTACAAGATTATTCAACTACAAGATAGTAAGGGCAAAACAGTCTTTTGGGACTTACTAATTCATAGCTGTCTGACAGCAGCCTCTTTCTTGGCTGGGCCAAAAGGTCAAGAGATGGCAATCATAGGTCTAATCTTTGACTGGAACGAGATAATTCCAGTATTGAAAATCTGTACAAAATCCTCTGGTGTTACAAAGGGGTGGGTATTACAAAGCAGTGTGCCATTGATCAAGGTTTTAATTCATTATGGTGCCATACGAGACTTTGGAGAATAGCTTGCTTCACACTTCATTTGGCAAATGGTAGCCAAGCTGAGGGTAAGGTATACCAATTAGTTCAGCCCTTGGGTACAGTTCAACAGTGGTATACAAGGTTATGCATGGTTAGAGACAAGTGACAAGTTATACCAACTATTGAAATCTACCATCTCTCACATGCTACTCCAGATAGCAAGGGGTACCAAGAACTCCATACCACATCACATTTCTCGAGATGACTAACATTGTGAATCATGTTAATTTTGGTAAAAGCAACTGAAAGCAAATAGAAGAAGATAGAAACAGAGAAGAAGAGAGAAGATAACTGGAGATAGAAATGAGAATTGAGTAGAATTGTTAATCTGATTTCATACCCTGTAGAGTTTTGAGTACATTTGCTTATATAACCTCAATTGAGGGTATTATTGTAATTGTAGCAAGAAATACATTCTAGAAGATTCCTAATACAAGTTTTCTAATTTAGTCTAATTCCTGAACACTGCTATCTTTAACTGATCTTGAATGAATTATCTCCTGTGACTGAATTCCGTGAAGACAGTTATGCATGCTGATGCTGTCTGAGTTGCCTTTTATCCTAATATACCCCCCTCAAGCTGATGCTCCTGGAAGGACATCAAGCTTGTCTCTTAGAAGCAAAAAACGAGGCAACGGAAGAGGTTTGGTTAGAATGTCTGCTAATTGGTCTTTCGAGCATAAGAATTTAACCAGAATTTGATTTGAGATAACTTTCTCTTGCACAAAATGAAAGTCAATTTCAATGTGCTTAGTTCGTTTGTGATATTGTGGATTTGAAGCGAGGAATGTAGCGCCAATGTTATCGCACCACAAGACAGGAGGAGTAAAATTCAGTTCTTTGAGCATGTGCTGGAGCCATAGTGTCTCAGTACAGGTTACGGCTAGAGCTCGATATTCCGCCTCAGTGCTTGAGCGAGAAACCGTAGTCTGCTTCTTGGAACACCACGAGATTATGTTCTGTCCGAGATAGATGCAGAAACCGGTTGTCGAACGTCTGTCATCAGCACAGCCAGCCCAGTCGGCATCGCTGTAAGCATGGATCTGGGGTGAGGATGTTCGATGAATTTGAATGCCATGAGTTATGGTACCAACAATGTACCGAATGATGCGTTTGACTGCAGACCAATGGGTGACAGTTGAGTTTTGCATAAATTGCGCAACCTTGTTGACTGAGAAGGCGATGTCTGGCCTGGTCAAAGTGGCGTATTGTAAGCCACCAACTATACTTCTGTATAAGGAAGGATCTTCAAAAGAAGGTGCATCATCCTGCATCAGAGAAGTACCAGAAGACATTGGTGAGGAAAGCGAGTTGCAATTGTCCATATTAGCCCTTTTAATTAATTCTTTTAAGTATTTAGTTTGTGATAGGTGTAGATCATTGTCTGAAAATTGTGCTTCGATACCCAAAAAATAGGACAGTGGTCCTAAATGTCTGATAGGGAATTTTTGACTGAGTTGAATGATGAATTGATCAATTTTTGCAGAATTTGTTCCTGTTACTAGAATATCATCGACATACACAAGAATCAGAAGGATATCACCTGATTGATTAGAGATGAACAATGAAGGATCATAGGTAGAAGATTTGAATCCCATTTGGAGAAGACATTCGGACAGCTTGTGAAACCAGGCTCGAGGAGCTTGTTTGAGGCCGTATAATGATTTATGAAGTAGACAAACGTGATTAGGATGCTCTGAATCGAGAAAACCCTGCGGCTGATGCATGAACACCTGTTCATGGAGGTCCCCATTGAGAAAGGCGTTCGAGACATCGAGCTGTTGAATAGACCAATTGGAAGAGACAACAAGCGAGAGAATGAGCCGAATTGAAGTTGCTCGAACCACTGGACTATAGGTCTCAAGAGAGTCAATACCGGCTTCCTGACTGTAACCTTTCACAACAAGGCGAGCTTTGTATCGCTCGGCAGATCCATCGGGGTTGCGTTTGATTTTGAATATCCATTTGCAGCCGATGACTCGCTGGTCGGAAGGAGGATGGACAAGAGACCAGGTTCCGTTAGCTGACAGAGCATTGAGTTCCTCGATCATCGCCTGACGCCACTGAGGAGTGAAGAAGGCTTGTTTGAAGTTGGTTGGTTCAGATGTCAAATTGGTTTGATGAGCTGTAAATTGAGTAGTTGCGGAAGGTAGTCTGTTGACAGTTTTTGATCTCGTTATCATAGGGTGCTGATTTTGAGTTGAGGATGTAAATCGTTCTGGAGGTGTTTGAGAAAATGGCTCAGAGAGAGAGGAAGAAGGTAGATTTGAATCAGTTTGACCGTTGGAGGTAATATGGATGGTGTTAGATCCAATCTGGAGAGTGAATGGTCGGTGAGAAGATGCCTTAGGATTAGTGCGGAGAGCTGATTTAATCTCAGCAATAGTTAAATTTTCAGAGATGTTCGTGGGAGGTGGGCCCAAAAAAGAGACAGTTGTCGAATTTTTATTGAATTGTCGGGAACGTCTTGTATAGACCTTGTTGATTTGTTGTTGAGCTGGGAGAGAGAGAGATGGGAACAGAGCATTTCTCGGGATGGTGATGATCAGAGGAGTGAATTAATTGGGAATCAACAGATGGAGGTTGCTGATTGGTGCAGGAAGGAACCTCGGATATAGCTGGCATGTGATGATTTGCTGGGGCGGAAAAGGTCTGAACAGGTGGCAGAGAAGGATTGGCGGAGACTATCCCATTTTTATCGGAGATGTGGTTTGTTGGTTCTTCAGTGGAGGGAGATGGAGTAGCCAATCGTGTTGCATCATGTGATGAATCCAAAACAGATGTGATGATTAACTGTTGAACGAAGCCAACCAAGCAAGAACTGATCTTGCTTGAGCCAATTGCGATAAATGGGGTTAAGAATGACTTGGCCAGAAGCATCAACTGTCGTCGAAGAAGGTGGAGGCGAGTGTATGAATGGAGTGAGTTCATAGCTTTGAATGAATGGTAGAACAGTTGATTGCCATGTATGATAGTTGCTGTCAGTGAGTTTAACAGCGACAGTATAGTTGATGGAAAGTAATGATTCGCCTGAGTGTGGAAGAAGTGTAGCACCTAGTCCAGTATTGGTGGAATCATGAGGAGATTGAGAAAGATTAGGTATGTTAGAGTTAGGATCAGCCATTAGAGAAGACGATCTTGGATCAAATAATGGATCTTGAAGACATCTGATACCATGAAAGCAGATAGAAGAAGATAGAAACAGAGAAGAGGAGAGGAGATAACTAGAGATAGAAATGAGAATTGAGTAGAATTGTTAATCTGATTTCATACCTTGTAGAGTTTTGAGTACATTTGCTTATATAACCTCAATTGAGGTTATTATTGTAATTGTAGCAAGAAATACATTCTAGAAGATTCCTAATACAAGTTTTCTAATTTAGTCTAATTCCTGAACACTGCTATCTTTAACTGGTCTTGAATGAATTATCTCCTGTGACTGAATTCCGTGAAGACAGTTATGCATGCTGATGCTATCTGAGTTGCCTTTTATCCTAATAGCAACCAGTGGAGTTCACAGCAGGCCATTTCTATGCATCTCTCCCTAATCCTGTGGCACAAATGGAGGACTCATTCGAACAAGTCAAATTCTCCCATTATGATCAGTTTGTTTACACAATAATTGAGAAAATATTTCTCATGTGGAGAATTGCCTGGTTCAAACCATTTTTCTTGCTCATATTCATCTTACTCTTCTGTATTGGATTACACAGCCTTGAAATCACACAGTTAGTTTTGGTACTGGCTAGTACAGTGAGTTCAACAAGGTTCAAGGGCATTCATGGGAAAAACTACACGGGGAACAAGATACTAGCTCTTAAGTGCAAAGGCAAAATAATCCTATGTATGCTCTTTGATTGGAAAGGAAAGGTGTCATTAGTGGTAACAAACAATAGCACAGTTTGGTGGTACAGTAAGAAGGTTGTGCCAATAAAAATGAGGTTCTTGAGAGAGTATGTTTTCAACATCTCCCTGAAGGCTGTGCATGGGCATTTGAGCATGCCAACGTTCACCTTCCATGCCATATGTTCTAACTCAACAGTGTGGTTGGCTCACCTTTGGTGGTACAATAAGAAGCGAGTCCCTGAAGAGAAATTGATTTTTGATTGGACAAGACATATTGCAAGGGTGATAGAGGTTTCAAATCAAAAAAGCACTACTGAGACTTTGGGACAAGTCCAGCATGAAGGGAGAGGGAACGCCCGAGTACCAAATCAAAAAGCTTGGCACAGCGGTAAGGGCATAAGAAATGAAAATGGGAATGGTCTCAAGATGGTCACAAGGTGCCACAGTACCTGGCTGAGGCATAAGATAGCGAAAGCCAAACTCTGCACAGTCAACTTCTTTTGATCAGTGAGATGGTTTGGTGCTGTAATACATATGCAGCAGAACCCTGACTCAACTCTTTCACAACGTATACGACAGCCACAACAGAATTTCCATTAGCAAAGCTTGAGGACAAGCTTTAATGAAAAGCCCTAACTATTTAAGAAAGACTCCCCCGTTCGAGTAGATACATTTAAGAAAGAAAGACTATTTTATAGTGATCAAGTCCTTCGCGCTTCGGAAAAAAAACCTTTTTACTCACCCACCAGCTCACTCACTTTTATGCACCAGAACAAAAGCATTATGCTAAGTGCTAAGTCAACACCTACTATCTCATATGGAGTTTGGGAGTGGTCAATTCTCATATAAATATAATAGGACCTTACATGCACTATTATAACAATTGTGTAGTATAAAAAAAACTATTTAAGTTATCAAGATTGTACAACTTTTATTATGTTTCATTATATAATATATTGACTATATTCGTAAGTAATATATCATTTAAGAGTGACATAATATATTTATAGTGAAAGTTAGCTCAGATTACAAGTATGGAAGTGAAGGATGAGTACATGACTTGTATAAATATTTATACATATTAGCTATTTTTAAAGGTAGGACAATATTAATGTTATATGCATAAATTATTAATATATGTTTTTAAGTGTCGTATATGATTAATAAACGTCGTTATATTAATATTTAACAATATTACATGTATATGAGATTCCAATATAAATGTAATATATATTGGAATCTCATATACATGATAGCAATTTGCTATCATGCATATACTCAATAAACTAATAGTTACATGGTAATATTTAATAGTGATATATTGAATCATGATAATATATCACTATTATATCTTACATGTATAGTAGTATATTACAAATAACTTAAAAGTTATTTAGCTAAACTTAGCTCATATATTAATAATTATATTACTATAATGAGTAAGGCTAAAATAATATGCATAGTACACAACCTTCCGTACTATGCGCCTATAGATGTTTAATTTGTCCAATAAATTGAAATTTATACACTAATGTACTAATGTACTATATTGTGTTAACAAAATATTATTATCAATTATATTAATATAAATTATATAAATATAATATATTTATGTATAAACATCTATATAAAATAATATTTTGTTAAGAGTGAGGCTATGGTGTTCCGCAAAGCACGTGCTTTGCAATTGTGGACCATTGGATCACGCTTTGTGATTCGTGCCAACATGATATTCGAAGATCCAATGGTCCACAATTGCAAAGCACGTACTTTGCGGAACACCATAGCCTCACTCTTAACAAAATATTATTTTATTAATATAAATGTGTTAACAAAATATTATTATATAATATAAATATATATTACTATATAAATTATATACAAATGTATTATATTAATATATATATTAGTACATTAATATATTATATTATAATATATTAATATATTAGTATATTAATATATATATTAATATGTTAACAAAATATATTAGCATTATATCAATATAAATTATATACTAATGTACTAATATATTACATTAGCAACTAAAAATCATTATATATTACTTAACAATCTATATGCATATGAATATTATTAACATATACTAATATTATTAACCTAAGATGTTTAATAATATTATCTGTCATGAAGATATGCATTTTGTGAATAACTAATATATTCTACTACATATATTAGTATTACAATAATTAAAATAATAGCTTAAAACATATGTTAGTATTACAATAATTTATGACAGTAATGTAATCTATAATAACTATAAATTGTATTTAACTATCATTTTTAATTAACATATACATAAATTATACATATGATATGATTTTAATAATATTATATACTTATTAATAAACATTACTTATTATAGTATGGTTAATTAAATAGCGCATATGAAGTAATATTCTAATAATACATTAATAAGTAATATAACCCTGTGATTTCAGTATCGTACGATTCACGATACGAGTCGAGTCGAGTCGAGTACCTAGTGAGGCGTATTGTTGCTTCGTATCGGCCCACGGCGGAATCTCCGCGATTCGGTGGAGCGATTCACGATTCGAGTCGAATCGTACGAGACGGCGATTCACAACCGACCAATGAGGCGATTTTCTCTCGCGATTTGTTGACGCTTCAATTCTTTCGCTGCCTTCTCCAATTCACGAGCCAGAAAGGCAGAAACTGAACGTCGCCATTAATAGCTCTGCATCACTCCATAACTGCAACGTATCCCTCTCCCTCTTCCTGTATCTATGCAAATGCATCCTCCATCTCTCTGCAATTGCATCCCTCCCTCCTCCATATTTTAGCTCTCTGTAAAATCCATCGCCTCCCTCCATATTTACTCTCTTTGTCTCGGTGTATTCTGTTAATTCCTGGAGTACACACCTACAGAGCACTCTCCACTCTTGAGGAGTCCAGGTTAGTTCACTGAATCACTGATTATGATCTTTTATATTGTTTTGTTGTACTTTTTTGCTTGAACATCAGCCCCAGTGATAAGTGATCCAGATATACTGGTATTTTAAAAACAATTAGTTAGCGATGCTTGTGCTTGATGAAGTCTTTGTTTGATTTTGTTAGCTGACCATATGATAAGTCTTTGTTTGATTTTGTTATTATATTGAGTTGTTAACTAATTATCAGCCTGACAGCATGTCTGGACTCTGGAGTCTGGACCTTTCACATTAAATTGTATTTATCGCATCAGATCTCTTGATTTTGTTTTGATACAAATAATTACTTCACCTTTTATTTAGATATAAGTCATAACTGTACACTGGTATTTTACATGATTGCTGTAATTGGTTTAGTTAATGATTAAATAGTATGCGAGTTATGTGAGCTTATACAATATGCTATAATTTGATTTTGGAATCTTTTTTTAAAGAAATTTTTGCGTAGCTAGTTTTATTACTTCATTTCGAACACAATTTAGCATATCTTAAACGATTCGATACGATTCACGATTCGATACGAAATGCTACGATTCGCGATTCATTTTACGATTCGAAATCATTGATATAACCATATATTTTAATTAAGATACTTATTAATAAACATTTCATATCAAATATATGTATATCTGTATTACAGTAATATGACTGAATAAACATCATGTACGCACATCATAACGTCATTAATATCATATTATTCTAATATATTTCCGCGGCAACAAATATATCTGATGTTAATATGATTGAACCTCACATAACAAGTTGGATGGGTACAATTTTGTGTAGTACAAAGCATTAAAAAATAGACTGTACATGAACCCTATGTGGACTGGAACGATGGGTACAATTTTGTGTAGTACAAAGCATTAAAAAATAATGACTTGTACACTTTACCTTGAAGTTTGCTCGCCAGTGTTGGCTCCATAACAAGTTGCAGCTGCTCAGCCAACTCTTGTGACAGCCTCAGAGGAAGTCCACTGGTCTCAACTTCTTCATCTTGTTCACTGTTTTATTGGTACCAAAACTATCTTCAAATCACAACATGAAAAGGAAAGTTCGCTCCTAAAGAAAAAGAATTCTTAGGCGATTTCTTGCCCAACATGGCGATCTTCTTCCCTGCAGATGGCGGCGCTGCCTGGGCAACCACCTCCCACTCAAACAACGGTAGCACTACCGGAGGTGCATCGACCTCTGGCAAGTCAACCCCTGACAACAGCGGCCATGATATCTGACCACATGGAAGTTGAACCATCGAAGGGAACAAAGTTTGAGAAATACGATGGAAGTGAAGAACGATTCCCATCTAGATCTGGCCGGACGGATTGCCCCTCCTATGCGCAAAGGGTGATGGGAGTTGATGCAGACTGGAGGACAAACTGCACTGAAGGCGCAGAATATCGGGCAAATGGGTACTACTCACAGAAACAACAATCTACATGGTCTGTGGAGGAAGTTAAAATCCAAAGAGAAGGGAAATTTGATTCAGTCACCATACCAGAGCATGTAGTACACAAATTATCAGAGTCATGGAAGAGGTCTGTTATAGTAAAACTGTTTGGAAAGAAACCAAGTTATACAATACTGAGAAGTAGGGTTATGCTCCTATGGAAACCTGTGGGAAACTGGCAAATAATAGATCTGGAAAACGATTGCTTCTTAGTACGATTTGCGTTAGAGAAAGATTGGATGAGGGTAATGTTTGAGGAACCCTGGATGGCAATGGGGACCTATTTACTGGTACAAGCCTGGAACCCAAAATTTGATAAGGAAGAGACGATTTCAAACTTAACTGCCTGGGTCAGATTCCCGAATCTGCCCATATATTGCTATGATCGTAAATGCTCGAAGTCTTGGCAAATAGGGTTGGAGAATTCATCAAAGTAGATATCAATACCAGTGAAGTAAATAAAGGAAAGTTCGCTAGAGTGGCAGTAAGGATTGACTTGAAGAAACCCCTTGTTGATCGATTTCGTTTAAAGGTGTTAAATGGTAAGGGCACCTATGAGATATGGCAGAAAGTCCAATATGAAGGCATTAATCTAGTCTGTTTGAATTGTGGCATGGTAGGCCATTTGAAAACAGCTTGTGAATTGAGGAAAGAAGGTGAAACGGGACAAAAGCAGAGTGAAGCAATAGAAGTGCCAACTCAAGATAACAGTAGAAACGAGGAGAAACAACATAACAATGAGATCCCGAAACATGTGGGAGAGTGGGTGCAGGTGCAAGTGCAGGTTCAGGCAAGAAAAAGAGGAGTCACGACAAAAAGAACAATGGAGAAACAGTTAAATGGAAATGCTCTAACCCACAAAATCCAACAAGATGGTAACAGTAAGAAAGAGATAAAACAAGGCTCAAGATTTGTCAGTCTTGAAGCAGAGCAGGGAGATGAAGAAGGTGGGGCTCTTCAGATGGAAAAAGTTCACAACAAGATCAATACAGAAACCACCAAAGACATCTTTGGCTTTAATAAAGTTTGGAAGGAGAAAGAGAGGAAGGACAAAACTGACCAAGGTAACTCTCTGGAACTGGTTTATCGCAGGAAAGCAACAGAAAAACCAATAGCAAAGATTGATACAAGGAATACAGAAGAGACGAGAGTGGTGGGAATTCTTAAGCACAACATAAATGCAGACAACATACAGACAAAGGCACAGAAAGGAAAATAATTGGCACAGAAAGAAAGTATGCAGGCAAACAAAGGGAAGGAAAAGTTTGTGGAGACAAGCCCCGAGGTAGCTATTGATCATGGAGGAAACTTCCGTTTCAAAGCCAGTGGTAGAAAAACAGGGATTAAAATTAAAAACCACGACAGGCATGTGCAAATACAACTCGGGAAAAGAAAACAAGACACTAATGAGTTTGGTGATTTTGTTCGAAAGGGTAACCAAATTATCCGAATGAAACCATTAAACGAAATAGTGCATAGAGACAAAGAGAACCAAGTAATATCAATTAAAGATGGTAAGGAGAAAGACCAAGCAAGTCTAGGTGAACTAGAGAGTGAAACAAGGAAGAAGATGGATAAGACCAGCCAGTCACACAAGATTGCAACGTTCTAAAAGGAGCTGATTTAGTATCATGTTTGAAATAATAGTGTTAAAAAACAAGAAAATTCTAGTGTGGAACGTAAGAGGAATAGGAAACAAGAAAACTCAAAGAATTTTGCATGAATTGAGAATAAAACATAGACCAAACTTGTGCATTTTGGTTGAAACTTGGATCAGCGGAGACCGAGCATCAAAGGTTATTGAAAAGCTGGGATTTACCAGATCCTATCGAGTGGAAACTAGAGGCTTTTCGGGTGGAATATGGTTAATGTGGCAGCATGAGGAGATAACCATAGAGATTATAAAGCCACATAACCAGTTCGTGCATACAAGGGCTACGTTTGCTGATGGAGATTGCTTCCTATTCACGGCGGTTTATGCAAGCCCACGATATGCAGAAAGGAAAATGTTATGGGAGGAGACACAAAGAATAGCGAAAACATCGCTGAACCCTGGTGTCTAGAAGGAGATTGGAATAGCTACATGAATGCCTTCGAGAAAAGGGGTGGTGGTAAAGCATCAATATCGAAATGTGACGAATTTCAGCACTGGGCTAAGATGTGTGGTGTAGAGGATTTGGGATGCACTGGCCCGAAATTCACCTGGAGTCGTGATGGAGTTTACGAACGATTAGATAGGGTGTTTGCAAATGCCCAATGGATACGACATCACGAGCATGCAGTTGTAGAACACCTCCCTAAATTTCAATCTGAATACAACGCCGCTGCTCATCAATTTGGAACGATTTCAATATGTTGAAAGGCAACCAAGGCAACTGAAATTTGAAGATGCTTGGCTATTACACACTGAATTCCCACAGTTCGTAAAGGAGAATTGGAACAAGCAAGAGACCACACCCCGAGCAATTCATGAACTCATGCAGAAATTGGAAAAATGGAATGTTGAAGTATTTGGGCACATTACATGGAAGAAGAATAGGCTGCTAGCGCGCATAAAGGGAATACAAAAGGCCCTGGCACACAGGCATTCTCAATATCTTGTAAACTTAGAAAAAAGTTTGCAGGATGATTTAAGTGTTGTGATGGAGCAAGAAGAGGCATTTTGGAGGCAGAAATCACGATGCAAGTGGATTCAAGATGGGGACCGAAATACGAAGTATTTTCATGCAACCACAAAAGCGAGAAGAAAGAAACAAGTAATGAAGGAATTGATGTTACAAACAGGGGAGATAATCACAAGCAAGGTAGAACAGAAACTAACAGCACTTGAGTATTTCCAGGAACTATTTAGCATGGAGCAACATCATAGGCCCTCAGATCAATATCTAAAAGGCAAATTTCCTTCAATACCTGCATTTGTTTTTGCAAATCTAGAAGCAAAGGTAACTGACGACGAGGTCCACAGAGCAGTGTTCACAAGCGAGGCATCAAAAGCACCCGAGCCTGACAGGGCTCAAGCAATTTTCTGTCAGCAACAATGGGAAACCATCAAGCTGAGTCTAATCACATGGATCAAAGATGTATTTGAGAATAAGGCCAATATTGAAGAAGTGAATGAAACAATTTTGTGTTTACTACCTAAAATTGAGGTTCCAAGGATGGTGAAGGATTTTTGACCTATTGGACTCTGTAATTCAACATACAAATTCATTACGAAAATTATCGTTTAGAGACTCAAATTGGCATTGCCATACTGGATTGGTGAAGAACAAAAAGCTTCGTACCTGGTAGACAAATAACAGATAACATTATTATAGTGCAAGAAGGTCGTACATTCCTTTCATACCAGAAGGAAGGGTAGAGAATTCATGGCAATAAAAGTGGATTTGGAAAAGACACACGATCGACTGAATTGGAGTTTTATTCAAGAGACTCTAAGGGATGTAGGATTGCCAAATGGAATGATGGCTCTAATCATGAAATGTATCTCTACAACCCATTTATGTGCAACCATGAATGGTGAAAAAACAGAATATTTCTCTCATCAACGAGGTATTCGCCAAGGTGATCCCCTTTCACCATATATCTTTGTATTATGTGTGGAAAGATTGGCGCAAAATTCTGTGAAGTCCAACATTGGCAAAGCACCTTTACCTTAACCATATGGTATGTGTGGAAAACAAGAAATGACAAAGTCTTTCATGAGGGAAAGACGCATCAAAGTGACCCAGTAGTGGAAATCAAGAGATTGCTTCATGATAATAGAATCACATACAACCTTAGAAAGAAATTGTCAGAGAAGAACTGTACGACAGATGCAACGAAATGGCAGAAACCACCAATTGGATGGACGAAACTAAATGTTGATGGAGCTGCAAGTAGAACAACAAACAAGGCAGCAATTGGAGGAGTATTTAGAGATGAGAAAGGAAACTGGATCAAGGGATTCTCGAAATATTTGGGAGTGTGCAATGTGGTAACAGCGGAACAGTGGGCGATTTTGGAAGATATGAAACAAGCAAGAGATATGAGGATTGCTAAACTCATTATCGAAAGTGATGCAGCTGTGATCATACAGACTATAGAGGAAGCACTCAACGACAACACAGCATCAGATGGAAGTCAACTGATACAAGAGATAGTGATGCTTGCAAGAGGAGAATGGGAGATTCAATTTCAAATGATCTCAAGGGAAGCAAACAAGTGTGCAGACTTTTTAGCAAAGGAAGCTTTAAGCCATTGCCCTGAGATTAGATTCTTAGAATTTCCTCAAAAAGAGTTACAAATGTACTATTATGCTGATCACAAACTTGTAAACTAACATTTTGTGTTGAATGATAATTATCCAGTTTCATCCAAAAAAAAAAAAACTATCTTCAAATCTGATTTCAACTGGACAATTGGTTGAAAATAATTGTCACGTGCATTTTACCTCTAACGGTTGTCTGATACAGGACCAACAAACTAGGAAGGTGACCGGGCTGGTGCGTAGAATCAGGCGACTCTTTCTCATTGATGATAAACAAAATCTGACAAAACCATTTAAATCTGCTTTGGCTGCCTCTCAAACAGATGATCCTTGGGTCTTGTGGCATAGGAAATTAGGTCATTTAAATTCTGAAAGTTTGTCTTTAATGTTTCAAAAAGGTTGCATTCCTAATAATAATATCAATTCTAGTCTTTGTTCTGCTTGTTCTCTAGGAAAAAGTAAAATTCTCCCTTTTTCACTTAGTACAAATAAAAGCACCAGCCCCTTTGAACTAATTCATTCTGACGTATGGAGTCCTATTTTATCTACTGCTGGATATAAATATTTTGTACTTTTTATTGACGATTATACTAGATTTGCATGGGTTTATTTGTTAAAAAGAAAATCAGAAGTTTTACAAATGTTCAAATATTATGTTACAATGATTGAAAATCAATTTGACTGTACCATTAAAAAACTAAGATCAGATTCTGGAGGAGAATATTTGTCCAATGAAATTTCAATTACTCTTATTAGAAAAAAAGAATTCTTCATGAAAGATCTTGTTCAGGAACTCCACAACAAAACGGAGTTTGCTGAACGGAAAAATCGACATATTTTGGACATTGTGAGAACGATTCTTTTAGAATTTGTTGTTCCTCCTACTTTTTGGGATGAGGCAGTTCGTACCTCTGTATTTCTAATTAATCGCCAATTATCAAGAAATACACAAAATGAATCACCATACTTCTTACTTTATAAAAGACAACCTAATTATGATGTACTTCATACTTTTGGTTGTATTTGTTATGTTCATCTTCTTCCCTTTGAAAGGACAAAATTGACCCCACAATCAATTGAATGTGTTTTTCTTGGTTATGCTATAGGTCAGAAAGGATACCAATATTATGATCCAAAATCAAGAAAAATTTGTATTTCTCGAAATGTTGTGTTTCATGAGTCTATTTTCTACTATCATCATTGTACATCTCTTTCGCCAACTATCTCAAAATCTATTTTGCATTTGTTTCAATAAAAAAATGACCAGGAGTCCTCTTTTGTTACATCTAAGCGGTTCATACCAGATCTTGTTTATACTCGACAGAGAAAGAAGGGACCCACTACTATGTTACAACTTGGGACCAATCCACAAAACCAAAACTTGAGTTCTCAACCGTTGACAGAATTAGGGCCAACTGAACCAAGGTTAGAATCAGTTCATATTGAAACAGAACCCCAATCAAGTCTACCGACCGGGTCGAATCCATGTGATGCACCTGAATCTGGTTCAGTAGACCACATGCACCTGAATTATTAGAACACGAGTTGAACTCGGTTGCAAACAGAGAAGTTCAGTGGGTAAGACGGTCAACTCGTCCGGTTCATGTTCCAAACAATGAGGCTATTCAAGCGGAATGCTGGACAAATGCAATGAAGGAAGAGTTAGATGCTTTGCACAAAAATGAAACACAGGAGTTGGTTATGTGTCCGGACAATGTGAAACCCATTGGTTGTAAATGGGTATACACTGTTAAGTTCAAACCAGATGGGACTTTAGATCGGTACAAGGCTCGTTTAGTGGCGCTTGGTTACAGTCAAGAATATGGGATTGATTATTTTCAAACATTTGCACCTGTAGCCAAAATGACCACTGTACGAATTATTCTCTGCTATAGCAGCAGCAAAGAATTGGTCCATTAAACAAATGGATGTGAAAAACGCATTTTTGCACAGTGAGTTAAAAGAGAGAATTTACATGAAGGCACTCCCAAGTTTGCCAATCTCTAAGCCAAATGAGGTTTGCAAGCTGAGAAGATCTTTGTACGGGCTCAAACAGGCTCCACGTGAATGGTTTCACACCTTCAAAAATGTTGTTCTATCTGCTGGATTTCAGCAGAGCCCACATGATCCTTCTATGTTTATCTCCAAGTCTCCAAAAGGTATGGCACTGGCACTTATTTATGTTGATGATATACTAATTACTGGCAATGATTTGCAGAGTATAGCAAGGCTTCAAAATACATTCACAGCCGCCTTTCAAATGAAAGATCTTGGCGAGGCACAATACTTTCTTGGCCTTGAAGTGCATTACACCTCGAAAGGGTTATTTGTGAATCAACACAAGTACCTATGTGAGATTATAGAGAAGGCACAACTTCAACACTCTGCCACCATTAAAACTCCTATGGAAAGTGAACCTCAAGCTAAGCAAAGAAGATGGGACACTTGTTACCTAATCCAGAAATATACAGAAGCTTAGTTGGGAGTTTGGTGTACCTTACAATCACAAGACCAGCCAACTCTTTTGCAGTACATGTGATCAGCCAGTTTATGCATGCACCTCGACATTTGCACTTGGCTGCGATTCATCGCATTATCCGGTATTTGAAAGGTACACCAAAAAGAGAATTACTATTTCCTAGAGAAAGTGATCTCAGACTTTCAGCTTATTCAGATGCTGATTGGGCAGGATGCATTGATACCAAAAAATCTACCTCTAGATGGTGTGTTTTTCTAGAAAATACTCTTCTATCTTGAAAATGTAAGAAACAAGATCGCATCTCTAAATCCTCAACTGAAGCCGAGTATCGAGCAATGTCATCAGCATGCTCAGAGGTAGTGTGGCTTAGAGGGATGCTTAAAGAATTGGCATGTGCACAGACCTCACCTACACCTCTCCATGCTAATAACACTAGTACCATTCAGATTTCAGTCAATCCAGTCTTTCATGAACGTATGAAACATATTGAGGTTGATTGCCACTACATCAGGGATGCATTCGAGCAAGAATTAATTTCACTTCCTCACGTGCCCTCCAATCTTCAAACTGCTGACATCTTCACAAAGGCGCTAACCACTGCCCGACATGATTTCTTTGTGAACAAATTGATGTTGGTCAAGTTACCATCATCAATTTGAGGGAGGGTGTCAAGAATCCTATCTCAATCCTCACATAAATCTCTTAAATCTCTCAATATCCTCTCAGATACTCTAAAATCCTATTAGATAATATGAGAATCTTCTCAAATCCTCAAAAAATATCTTCCTATCTGAAACAGCTCCTCTCTGATTCTATTTAGGAATTTACTTAATTCTATTATCTATGTAAATATTTCTGCATTTATTAGGCCTAGGCTATTGTTGTGTATATAAACAGATGTAGACCTACATGTGAAGATATAACTGTCTAAAATTACTTCATCATTTCTGTTTTTTGTCATTTGGCACCTTGACCCTCACCCATGCCAGTTCCCTTGACATCTTGAGAACCAGCATCTCCATCAATTTCTGTCGGTTCATCAGCAGAACCAAATCCCTCAGTAAATAGTAACACAAGGACTTGACCGAGGGCAAGAGCGATTTTACAAGTCTGTAATGAATTTAAAAAAAATGAGCAAATTTTCACAAAACGAAGTTGGCTAAAAGAAAACAAAGTTATGTTACTGTTCTATGTGCATCAAGGAATTCATATAAAATGCCATCTACAAAGGCTAAGACAATTCCTAAATGCTGATAAACAGCATTCAGATGAACCTCTACAGTAGAGGATGTATCAGGTTTACTTGGGTCAAGCTCTAACATGTTCCTCTGCATGATTCAACACAGTTCATCCATTAAAATATGGCAATAAAAGAAAAAGATACAATTCTACTAGGAAAAAACAAACTTGGAAAGATGAAGAGCATACCGTTTCCTAGATAACATTGTCAATGAAATCACAAACCTGATCTATTTTGAAGGCTTGTTGTCTGTGACTCCAGGTCTTTCCAAAGGGTAATATCACTGGTTGTACGCTCTTCACATTGGGACTGCACCCCACCTGGCTTATTTAATTTGCAAAATGCATCTTTTATAAGTTTAATGGCTTCTTCAGAAGTTTGAGTTCATAGGTTTGTAGCTGGCTGATGTACCCTGTTCGCCTCCTTGAAGTCCTGCTCAATCGTCTTTCCCTACAAGAAAGGTTGTATTCGTCAATAAATGAACACAGTTCTCATATCCTTTTTTATTTATCAACGAATCTAAACATCCCGTGACTAGAACACATATGCATTAAAATCGCTCTAATGCAAGTCTTTCTTTCTTAATATGAGCAACTACTGTTACAAAAACATCGTATTGGGGCTTCATTGCAAAACTTGCTCGAGAATTCTAAGATATATATACTAAAATCAATTCAGATAATTTCAAAACCAAAGCAGACTTTCCAGGTAATAATTAATAAATATTTATTACTATTTGCATAATCATTAGTTGAAAGAAAAATCTGGTGTCATTCTCTTGCAAAGACTCGATCCGCCCAACCAAGAGTTGAAGACCTTGTAAAGCCATCAAAGTACAATTCCATGTTAACAAGAACATAGAAGAAAAAACAATTTACAGAATCAATAAAAGAGACTGCTATGTCGTTGCACCTTTGAGAGAGGGCTATTGAAGAACTGGGTGCTCCGGCCAGTCGATCATATAAATACTAACTCGGTCTTGGATAAAGCTCAGTGGCTCCACCATTTTGGACAGGGCAAAACCATTTGAATACTGTACGAAAATGTTAACTTCTCTGGTGCAAGTTTCTCCCCAAACTTGAAGATTGCCTGCAAGTTTGATCCTAGTTTTTTCTCCATATCCTTGGTAGCCAAGTGGCATTCTCTTAATACAAGAAGTGCTATTGAACCTCCAATAAGGTTATTGTCCAACCACAGACCTTCATTTTTCAACAAAATACTTTCACCTGAACTCTTAAAAATTGACTCCGCTTTACTATTCCACCCATCATACCATAAGAACCTAAAAGCGAAAACACAATATCATTGGCATTACAAACTGTAACAGTACAAATATAAAATAAAAGAAACAAAATGGAAATACAACAAACCTTTCGGAATTTCTAAGTTTGTCAAGATCCACCGGAAATTCCGGTAATTCTCCACTGATCTTTTCAGTTTCCATTTGATCAAAGCCAAGATGGCGTTGTGTTCCCTGCTTCCACCACTTGTTTATTAGGAAGATCATGACAGGTCGTTGCAAGAATTCCAAAAATATGGAAGCACATTCTTTTCAGGTATAAAAGTCACTGTTCTACGAGAACTACAACATTCTCTACAGCATTCTCTCAGATTCTATGGGCTCCAAAACCCTAACAGCACAGTCCGTTGGTAACAAATGTAAGAAAATTCTAAAAATCACCAATAAGGGAGATATCTCACAAGGGCACAGATTGAACATAGTATCCAAAGGCATTGTACAGAAGATCCAGCTTTTGGCTCATGTTAGAACTGCAAATACCGAATGATTAGACCACAGAAACAGAGCAGAAAATAGGATTGTGTTGCAATGCATTAATAAACTGAGAATATAGAGACAAAAGAAATAAATCAGAATATTCTTTCAAACGTTTTATGAAGTTCATTTTCTTCTTAGAACATGCATTAATTATTGTTGACAATGGATTTGGAGTGCAGCATGGAAACACATAACGTTGACAACATAATACTTGGACCTTGAAACAAAATAGAACTGGGTTCCAAATGAAAGCACAACTAGTTACCTTGACAAAATATCCCATGTAATGCTCTTGAGAGCTCTACGTGCAGTGCCAGAAGTTGCAATCGCCTCTTAAATTCCCCATTTGTAGAAGATTGAATAAGATCCTCAATGCTACATTTTTATAATAAGAATTCATCGAAACTAGATCTACTGGATGGAGAAATGTACATTTTCAATGATCAGTTCATTCTTTTCACATTTTTGTTTCTATTAGTTACTAAATTCTGTTAGATATGCAGAACGAGAAGCGTGTCGTACCTTTTTATTGTTAACAAGTGCCCCTTCTGAAGGACACCGGTGTAATAAGAATAATAATAATACCAAGATGATGATTACAATAATAATAATAATAATAATAGTAATAATAATAATTAATAACAATCCTAATGATGATGATGATGATGATGATGATATAACAATTATAATGATGATGATGATAATATAATAATTATAATGATGACGATGATAATATAATAATTATAATGATGATGATGATAATATAATAATGATAATTTAGCTAATTTTGTGCATGCTAACTTCACTAACCCAACCTTTTGGTTGGATTAGCAAAATAGCAAGAATCGTGCACTAACCCAAACTATTGCTATTCTCAAATTTGCATTTCGATCACATATGGAAAGAGGATAGCGTTGCTATACACTTAACCCAAGTGATCCAAACACACCCATAATCAGTACCTCTGAAAGAAAATCTGGTGTCAGTCTCTTGCAAAGACTCGATCTGCCCAACCAAGAATTGAAGACCTTGTAAAGCCTCTTTAATACTATTCTCCTGAAAGATAGTTTTTTTTAGCATGCAGTAAATTAAATTACAGAACTAACTGCTAGTAGAGAAAGTGTCAAAGAAATTAGCCATACTACAAAGTTAATAAACTCATGCTCCTCTCTTCAATCTCGTTTTTTAAATCGTTATCTTGATCAGCTTCAGGCTCCAAAATAGATAAAATACCACCTTCCATGACATCTCTAACGTAATTAAACGAGGCTTGAACTTGACTAATCTCCCCTCGTCACTCTCATCATATTTGGATGTAGAGATTTTCATATCAAACCACAGATCATTGAATTGGTTAAACATATCATGCATCAACTGCAAAGCAAGTTTTAGAAGGACAAAGAATTAGCATCATTCAACAAGTCCCTCCCTATTTCAACAGATGATGAATTATGCCAATTTAAACATTACCATAAAGGTTGTTTAATCCAAAAACAGAGAAGAAAATACTCGATCAGCAGTTCTTAGTTGAAACATGGTTAATAGTAAAGCATAACACAACTGCAACCAAAGAGAAGACAATTGTTGAAAACATATCTTTGGCAGAGCAAAGGCGGGACTAGAGAATAGAACATTAAAGTTGAATGGGTAAGACGCAGAATAACAAATACAATCTGCTTGTCAGAATCTACTTTATTACATATTGCAATGAGCTTCTTCAGTAAATTGGCAGCACAAGCTTGAGTGCATTCAGTTTCAGTTGGATCAATCGCCGAAATTTCTGATTCCAGAAAATGTCCAAATGCTGTTCTAGCAGGGAACTCTACAAACGAAGAGATTGCCTCCTACAGAAAGTGCCTTTTTGGCTTTTTCAACATAGGAGGGGGGGGGAACCGTAGAATAATATATAAAATATGGATAAAAAAGAAGGCACAAGCTTTGTTTTCAGATCCAAAACAGTGAGCATCGAACCATTATTATCACTGTTTAGTGAGGTATACCAATTTAATTACGGCCACATGCGCTTGCTAATTCAAGATTTCAAGTATTCTCTGTTAGATTATAATACCCACAAACCTCAGTTTCCATCTAGTATTGCAAAATTCCAATAGTGAAATCAAAGACACTCTAGAGCGATCTCAGAATTCAATACAGTAAAACAAAAAGTTAGATGATGCCACGCTTACAAAAATCTGATCCGTGCTTTTTCTTCCTTGGCCATTGTGTTCAGATAGTCTCTCGAAGGCACCAGACAGAGCAGCTGATAAACCAAG
>CAXKVX010003651.1:0-30368 GCA_964058865.1 Eleocharis quinqueflora | reverse complement strand
CATATGAATTTGTACTTTATATTTTTTTATTAACCTAATGAGTAAAGGTATGGGCAAAAGCTTTTTCATCTGTTAGTCTATGAAATAAATTATAAAAATGTTAGTAGAAAATAAATAGGACAAGAGATGATATATTTGCATCTTAATTTGATTATTTTGATAAAATAATTTGAGTCGAAATTGATTTTATATTATAAGTAGAGGCACATTTGTTTTAAATAAATGAGTTTCTTTCATTATCTGTTTATTATCACGTAATTTTTGTGAACAATGATAGAATACATATAAATCAAATTCTAATAAATAAGAGTACAACTAACTCCAAATAGAAACATATACGAAAATATATCATCCGACCCAATACTTGTACCATACCATTGACATCTCTAAGAAACTGCCAACAAATTGTCGTATTAAAAACTTTTTTTAATATACTAGTCACAGCTGGGGATTTCTTACAACTAAATTCAAATAAAAATACTCTTTGTGTAGTTGTACATTAACATTTGAAATGCAGCTAGAAAGACTTAATATGTTGTTGTGTTTATTATTACTTAAATTTATAGCCCAAGACATAATTCGTTCAAATCCGACTAGTTTAGATTAGAATCCGATCAGATCTAATTTTATTTAAAGAAAACAAGTCAAACTGAACCTCAAACAATTTGAACTCGAGCCAAAATAGCAGCAAATATTCTGAAATAACTCGACCTAATTCGAGACGACTTGATATCTGAGCTGAAGTGACAATCGATTACTCATAGCTTAATATTGCCTGATCCGAGACTATCGAAATCCGAATCAAGAGTCAAAACAATCCGATCCGATTTGAGACAACATGGAGTTCAACTTTCAAGGGGACGAAAATCAACAGATCTGACCAAAAAAGATCCAAAATCTAATCCAATCCGATTGAAGATCATCCAAAATCCAAGTAATCAAACACCAGAGGTCCGAGCCTCAACATACTTGACAATATTCCAAATAAATCGACATTTAAGATGACTTGAAAGACTAAATGCCAAATAACTTGATAATATTCCAACCTGATATTAATATTGCCTGATCAGACTTGCAACCTCAAAAAACCGACACAGGATAACTCGAAATCTAACCCGATCTCACTCCAACTGATCTTCGTGACCCTAAATAGGTCAATGATTGACAGCCAAAAACTAAAGTCGATCTTGTCGGACCCAATTTGTGACCTGACTATTTAAATCAAATTAACTCGGCTTGACACCATCTGACCGACTCAATTTGAATCCATCCGATTTACTACCTCTAATTGTATGATGTTGCGGTTATATCATCGTCGACAACTTCATGTTATTATTTTGTTATTTGTATTATTCTTATAACCATCATTATTTTCTATTTATTATATTATTTGCATCGTCATTAATTGCTATAATGAACCATTACAATTTTAATTGGTATGATATATTATATAGAAATTGATAAAACAAGAAGTACAATAATATATATATGTATGCACGCGAAGTCGTGAAGAACTATTATTATTCACCAAAAGTTCCTTCAAAATTGACCAGAGAAAAGCTCTCCACGTAGGCTTATCTAATCAACAATTTGTGAGATGACATGGGCTGATTTTTAAAGTCTAGTCACCCTTCGAAATAATAGGCTAATTAATTAATTAATCTAAAGAGTACTTTGACAGTTTGGCTACTTGACATCAAATTGTGTTTTCTATAGTCTTTTTTTGACAAATATAAAACAAAAAAACTACTGGGCGTTAAATGTACTCTACTTAAAGTTTTTCCCCCTTTTTTTATCAAATAAATGTTCATATTATAAATATAAATATTGATAATTATTAAAATGACATGGAACAACCTAATATACTTTTTGTTGTTGCAAAGGTATCATATATAACAACGCGTGACATCAAATATGTCGTGTCGTCGTGATTTAATTGATCAGGTACTCCAGCAAGCTAGAAAAATTCAATCTTCTTTAGTATTAGTTGTTATCTTAATCATTATTTTTATCATATGAGATGTCTATTCTAATTCTGACCTTGATATATGGACGATATAAAAGTGAAAGAAAAGTAGAAACCAAGATGAATTTCGACATATATAAATAATATTGTATAGAAGTTAATCCATGAAATCAAACATATTTGATCTCTTGCAATATATCGACAAATAGATAAATTCTCTAACCTGGAACATGAAGGGATAGAAGGCGGGACCCCGGAGCTAGACAAACTCCGCAATCAAGCGTACCAATGACAAGCACCGACGACAGCCTCTCTTCGCCGTACCCAGCGATGCGCGACAGTTCGGTGTGCGACAACCTCTGTAGTGGATTCTCATGTGTTGTTGAGACCTGATCAGCCATGGCATCCACAAAAGCAAGGAGATGAAGAGAAAGAAAGAGCAGCATAGCCATGGAGATTGAATTGAAACCATGTAGTACTGGTGATGGTGTTTGGTGTTTCTTCTCCATGTTGGTTTAAGTCTTTAATTGTGTGTCGATTGTTTCATGCGAGGTGCAAAATGAATGGGACTAGAGATCAATTTTGAAGGATATTTCTTTTCAGTTATGCCTTTTAGGAGAGTATAAAAGGGATGGAAGTTTGGTGCTTAGGACTTAAACTTATGTAAATTACAGTAATGCCACTTGGTTGTTGAGTGATGGTGCGTTACGTTGGACTAAATCACAAAATTGTGCTTAAAAAAGACTCAGCTCTTTTTTGTGGAACCAACTTGTATAATCACATCTTGTTTCTTGCTTGTTTTGATCTGAATCATTCAAAACTCATCTAACGGTCAAAACATCTGCTTTCTAAATCAAATTGCAGCCGTTCGTGACGGTCGGATTGAGGCAAACAGTATCCCGTTGCCTCAAATACAAGCAGCAGATTCGGATCCTTTTTTGTGGTCTTCACTGTGTGACGATGTGTGATTTAATTGGATTAGTTGCACATTTGGAGATACTTCTTTAATTTATACAATGGAATAGAGAAAAAAAAAAAAGGGTTGTTGCCCTAATCCATGAAAATTAAATAGAAGAAGTTTTCATGAGTTAGGTGACCCGTTTTGTTGAATTCAAAGGAATTCTTAATTCCTCAAACTACTAATATCTTAGTTTGCCTCTTGTAGTGTCTCTCTCTCTTTTTATATAACTTATTGAATGAGTCTTTTGCATGTTTTTTATATATATCTCCATCTAAAACAGATCATTTAATTTGATGGGTCACAAGTGCAACGTAATTCTTGAAAAATAATACAATTTGGTCATTTTCCTCCAATAAATTACTATGCTGCTAATCAATATAATAACAATAATAATTAATTATTATTATTATTATTATTATTATTATTATGTCTATGTATATGAATTTTGATATTAAAAAAATACATGTACTCAAAGTTCATAAATTGATTTTTTCCAAAAAGAACCTGCCATTTTAGGATTATTATTTCCCTTCAAAGACATTTATGGATAAGTCTGAAAATAACTTTAGTATATAAAACATGAGACAAACTTAAATGTCTTCGTTGTTTGTGTCACTATATTGTTTTATTTATATTTTTAATTAAAACTAAACTAAACTAAACTAAACTAAACTAAACTAATTGTGGTTGTTTCTTGGGCTTTGTTTAAAAAAAGACATCAATAAAATTACATTTTATATGGAAATTTTAGATTTAAATTGTTATTGTTTAAAATTAAGGCACCGTGAAAACAACAAAATTGAAGGCTGTAAACCGCCTATAATTAGATTTATACATTAATGAAAAATAAATTTGTTGAGTCATGCTTCATCAAAGAGGGCATATAATTATATAAAGAAGAAAGAAAGATTAAAAGAATCTTATATATAAATAAAAAAAATTGCATGGTTATATCAATTTAACATGGATAAAGGGTTTAGAAGTACAACATGGGTAAAATTTTACTTTACGAAGTCAATAATTTCCTGGAATAATTCAAATTATAAGGACAAAAAAAAGCAAAAAAAAAAAAAAAGGTTCAGAATCTTTAAGACATTGATATTTTTCCTAAAAAGATGGTTTTTTAGGTAAACCCTGGACCTACGTACAATGATAACCTTATAATTATTGGGGACGTTAGTAGTGTACTGTTGCAATTAATTTTTTTTTTGAAAGAAGTGTAATTTTTGTTCAAATTTAATTTAAATTTTTTATTTAAAATCCTTCAGAGATGAATTATTTTCTTTTGAGATAATATTTCTCTTAATCACTAAATTAGGAGCTTGTTCTTGTTGCAATTAATAAAAAGTAATGTTTTTATAAAATGATTAATTCTGAGGAAAGAAGAGGAGACTTGCAAGATTATATATAGTTGCTTCTGTATTATATATGATGCAATTGACCATCTCAAATTCTCAATTCTATATTACCTTCTAGGCTCACCTGCTTTGACAAGGTACTAGAGATGAGCGAGAAAGCCAGAGCATTAACTGAGGTTAGCTGGACCTCCAGATGGTGCTACTCTAAGAATTGGTACATAAATTTGGGGAAGGAGTGATGCGTCGCCTCCAGCAAGTAGAGCTCCAGGAGGGTTGGCTCACCCTCCAACGCCGACACCCAAAAACCAAAACCCTAGCACCCTCTTCCACACCAAAGCCATATATGCCTTTTCACCGCCCTGCTACTCACTCAACCTTTCTCTCCTATAAAAGAAATCAACCCTACCTCCAGCATTTCATCCCCAAATACTCCCAACTCAGAAAAGCCATGGCCTCTCCCAACCACAAAAGCAGCCAAGCCCATCCCACACGCTCACAAAATCCTCTCTCATCCAGACTCTCATCTTCCCAGGCTAAGGCAGCGAACCACAACCATGGAGGCCGATATGCAGCACCCAAAGGACGTTCAGGCCACGACAACACCTCATCCAGGAAGAACATTAACGCCTCATCCTCCTTGTCATCCCAACCACTCAGGCACCAGTTGATAACTAGGGAACAGTTCAAACCGATGCCACGCTCTGAGCTTCAGGCACTACTCAAATGGTTGCTGTTTCCGCCAAACAAGCAACACCCGGCGTGGCGAGGCCGCTGCTTCGACTGCTTTGTGGTCGTCCATGAACCCGGGGCATGTAAAGGCTACATGGTCTGCCACAAGTGCTCGAGCTATGAGCATAAGGCTAAGGAATGCACATCGGGGAGCATAGGATCGGCATACCGACCAAGGGACCTCACTGCCAAGGGCCCGGCTGGGGATGACACCATGCCATCCAACAGACCGGAGACGGTTCACGTGCATATCCATGAAACCCCGAACCTTACCTCGGAGATTTCCCGCCTCCGTCAAGCTCTGGTGGTCGATGCACGGCTTCTGCAGAAGCACCACTCAACAACAGTGATGGAGGACTTCTCTAAGGAGTGGAATTCAAGTCTCCAGGGTAGCATATCAAAAATTGGAGAAGACCGGTACTTGGTTGTTCTACCGGATAACATATCTCGGCAGCAGTTCATGTCCCAAAAACACTCATATTTGGAAAGATTAGGATATGTGTGGTATTCATGGTCGCTGAGGGTGACGGGGCAGCGAGCAAACCTTGACTACAAGGTATGGATTCGTCTCCACAACCCTCCACCTTTTGCTTGGTCTATTGAGCACCTCACATATGCAACTGCGGGGTTCGGCCTAATCATCGACCATGGCCGGCTTGACAACCGAGTATCGCTGGAGCACCTAGATCTTCTCGTCGCTTCCCCGGAGCTCTCACTCATACCAAAAAACATCTCGCTCTTTGTCCTAGGAATCTCCCCTATCATCCTAGTGGAAATATTGGGTTGGGTGCGAGAGCCTTTTGCTTTCGAGGTGCCTCGGGACACAACCCCAGCCGATTCGGTCTTTCAGGAGAGATTGCATCAACTGGCCGCAGCTTCGGCAACAAGGGAAAGCAAAGGACAAGCCACATACGAGGATCACCCGTTGGACCTCTTTCCGGGCGATGCAGCGGAATGGAGTTGTAACAGGAAATTCCTCAAGGAATTGATTGACTCTGCCCCAAAAGACACCATCTCTGCCTTTCTAGAGCAGATTCTCCGACGATCGAAGGAAAAACAGCCCTCAGCTCAAGCAATGGAGATCTCCAGTTATGCCAAAACTGGAGTAACAATCGGGTCTGTTTTTCAAAAATTGGCGCCAGGCATACAATCAGGAAAAAATAAAAAGCCTGGCTCTGATTTTCCAATTCTGGGACCTTCCAAAGCTGCTGCTAGTGTCCAAATCACAGCAGGCCAAGACAAAAGCCAGCAAAAAGCATCTGCAGAGAAGAACAAAATAGAACAGACAAATCACGCGGCCCACGAATTTCGTCGAAGGCCAGGAAAAGAGATTGCCATATACAGGCCGAAAGAAAAATCAAAGGATGAGCCCAAGTTATTGGCAGCCTCTATTCGGGCGGCCCAGTCCAAACCTTCTGCAGCAAGGACTCTCGACATGGATAACCTTCATCTCTCTGATTTGCAACAGGCCATCACACCTCAGCAAATTTGCTCGCAGCAGGCCGAACCCAGCAAGCCCAAAGCAAAACCTGAACCACCCAGATTATTGAACCCCAACAACACTCCCACTCTTCCAAACCCACCACTTCCTTCTCCTCTCTCACCCAACCTCCACCCAGTTACCAAACCGACAGAAATCGATCCTACCCCCCCAGCCCTACCCCACTTACAATGTCGCCTCCACCACCACCACCAATATACGCAGCACCCCTCTTGCCGACGCCTCCAAGCAGCAACCCCCTCCCCTCACTCTCTACTGTCCAGCTCGCGGAGCCACAACCGAAACCACCCTCTACCTTAGCCAGAACCTCAGGCCTGAGGAAAAAATCGGAGAGTCCGAACCTCATCATGCGACGAAGTACCAGAAGCCATAAGACACCAACTCACCTGGCGGAGATGATCCTCACCCCAGCAAAAAAACGGGGAAAAGGACGGCAGACCCTCAAAACATCGGCAGATAGAGCAAACATCAAGGAAATTATCCAATGCCTCGAAGAAGAGCGCATTAAGAGCACGCCTCTTGGCAGCACACAGGTAAACCAACTCTCCGATTTGGTGAAGCTCAGTTCTTTCTCCATCACACAATTTGAAAACCCGGATGGTTCCTTCGACGTTGCAAAGGCCTTTACTGCCTCGGATGATTCAGCCGAGCTGGACCCCAAGGGAAACCAGGAGGCACACGCTCTGGACGCTGAAGACATGGAAATTGAGGGTGAGGAGGTGGCCGACGCTGACCCACTGTTGGACATGGTGGACTACGGGTCAGGTGACGAGGATCTTATGGGCGAGTAGATCGCGCCATGCTAGCCACAGCAACTGGGAAGCTCATTTTCAGTTCAGTTTTGTTATGCTAGTTTCTTGAACCAGGATTTTTGTTACAATTAGGAATTTTGTAGTTTTCATGTTATCCATTATATCTTGGAATGTAAGGGGCTTAGGGGATATTAAAAAATGTGCTGTGGTAAGAAATGTTCTAAGGGATCAACGCTGTCAAATCATCTGTTTACAAGAAACCAAGTGGAACGATTGCAATTATTTCAATGTGCGACAAACGTGTCCGCAACATTTTCAATCGTATCATTTCAAAAACGCCACAAGTACAAGGGGTGATCTACTAATAGCATGGACAAAGTCACTAACTTTAAGGAATACATACGTAAACAATTACTCTTGCACGATCACACTGACACTAAAGTCACTGACGTTCATGATAACAAATGTATATGGTCCCACGACCGACACTGAAAAAAGAAATTTCTTAGAAGAATTACGACAAATTCGATCAATGAATAACTTGCCATGGGTAATAGCAGGTGACTTTAACATGCTACGACACTACAGGGAAACCACAGGTACATCATTTAACCTAGGGATAGCATTAGATTTCAACCACTGCATCGATGAGCTAATGCTACAAGAAATACATCTCCCAAACAGGGAATTTACCTATTCGAACAAAAGACCAGAACCCACACTGTCCAAGCTTGACAGAATTTTCATCTCGAAAGCCTGGAAAGAGAACTCAAATACGCCAACACACTTCAAACTATCAGACGTAGCATCCCCAATATCAGACCACATACCCATCAGACTGGACATTAAAACGCTCCAACCTCATCCACCTAGGATTTTCAAATTTGAACGCTTCTGGCTACGTTTTCAAGAAACAAAGGAAATTGTTCACAGAGCTTGGAATATAGCAAACCCCTCTACCATCACGGCAGTAGACCTACAACGACGCTTACACGCAACGAGTAGAGCATTAGCAACGTGGGCTAAAGATAAATTTGCAAGAATACCTACACTCTTATCAATGACAAAGGCTTTCATAAACGCCATGGACAAAGCAGAAGAGCATAGGGTGTTGCTGCCTCTAGAATTCAAATTCAGGATTGACCTACGAAAACATGCCTACGATTTATCCTTAATCCAAGAGCAGCGATGGCAGCAGAGATGCTCGATCCGATAGCTAAAACTAGAGGTGTGATAAGGTCCCCGGGGGCGGACCCGCCCGTGACCCGCCCGTGACCCGACCCGTGCCCGTGGTAGACCCGTGCCCGACCCGTGAAAAATGGACCCACGGGTTTTGGGTGGGACGGGAAGCCCTCTTGACCGTTGGACCCGTGCTAGACCCGACCCGCCGGACCCTTGACCCGACTCGTGCCCGACCCTTGACCCGACCCATTCCCGACCCGTGCCTGACCCTTGGACCCTTGGACCCGACCCTTGAACCCAACCCTTGTGCATTTTTTTATTTTTTTAATATTTTTTCGAATTTATTGAGAATTTAGAGTTTTTTGAACATTATATGAATATTTTTTATTTTAAGAAATATCATAAATAAAAATGATATAATTATAAAATATATTTTTTAAAATATTACAAATTTTTTTCGGAATTTTCGTTCATTTTTTTTATTTTTTTGGGATTTTTTCGGATTTTTTAGAGGCATTAACATTTACAAATTTTAAAATTCAAAAAAAAAATTGAAAATCCCGCCGGGTCAGACCCGCCCCCCACAAACCCGTGACTCGTGCCCGACCCGACCCTTGCCCCGACCCGTGCCCGTGAGACCCGTGGGGGTCTATCACGGGTCGGGTTGCCCTTTCGGACTTTGGACCCGTGCAAACCCGACCCGTGAGACCCTTGAGACCCGGAGACCCGTGACCCGTCGGACCCTTGAACCCGTGCGGGTCGACCCGTGCCCGACCCGACCCGACCCTTCGTCAGACCCCTAGCTAAAACTGGGGGACAATAACACAAAATATTTCCACCGAGTTGCATCAAGGAAATATCAAGCAAACCACGTATCTGAATTGCATGCTGAAGGTTCGGTCATCACAGACTCAGGGCAAATCACAAGCGCTTTCACAAATTATTTCAAAAACATCATGGGACGTCGCCAGGAAACCGTAATGATACCGGATGACCTAATTACAAACACCAACCAGGAGGAACTAGGATTTCTAACCATGCCGTTCACGACGGAGGAAATTCGAAAATGAGCTTTCTCCCTAGCCAAAGGAAAAGCATCGGGACCAGATGGGTTCCCCTCGGAATTTCTACAACACTATTGGGACACGGTGGGAGCCACGCTCTGTAAGGTCGTGCACTCCTTCTGTGACAATACATTGGACCTTTGGCGGCTAAATAGAGCAACAATTTCGGTAATTCCAAAGGTAACTAACACAACTAGGATAGAAGACTTCAGACCAATAAGCATCCTCTCAGTAATACCCAAGTTGATCTCTAAGCTATTAGCAAGTCGCTTACAAAAAATACTTCCTACATTCATAAACAAGACACAGACGGCTTTTGTCAAAGGGAGAAGCCTGATAGACACCTTTTTAATGGCTAGAGAATCATTAATACTGAGGAAAACACTCAACATCCCCTCGATCGTCCTCAAGGTGGACTTTCGAAAAGCTTTTGACACAGTATCTTGGAATTTCATATTAAGCCTATTCCAGGCAAAGGGCTTCCCAACTACATGGATTTCTTGGATAAGGAATATTCTCATATCATCCTCATCGATCATACGGGTGAATGGACATCTAGGATCTTCGTTTTTCCATCAAAGGGGGCTTCGACAAGGTGACCCGCTCTCACCACTGATATTCATCATGGTGGCGGATACACTCCAGACACTAATAGCTAAGGACAACCACGCATTCTTTTCCATGCCAAATTTCCAGCCATCGGCCCTCCAGTTTGCAGATGATACATTGATCATCTGCGAATCTCATCCAGATAACCTAAGGAGAATTGTACAAATACTAAGAAATTACGCTCATCTATCAGGGCTGCAACTAAACCCAGCAAAGAGCACTTTTGCTCCAATAAATATCCCAAGCCACTTACTGCCGACTATTGAAAACATACTGGGATGCAAGTCACAACAACTGCCTTTTCAATATCTCGGATTACCTCTCACGATTAAAAAACCTACAAAACAAATGTTCCTCCCATTGCTCTCGGCAGTACAACGGAAGCTCCAAAATTGGAAGGGACGTTTGTTGTCTAAGGGAGGACGCTTGATACTCGTTAACTCAGTGCTCAACGCGTTACCATTACACTATATGCAAGCTTTCCTCTTGCCGGCTTGGCTAATCAAACACTTTGAGCAAATCAAAAGGAGATTCTTCTGGAAAGGGGACACAACGCCAACTAAGGGGGGTTTCTGGGTGGGGTGGACAACAGTTTGCCTCCCAAAAATAAATGGCGGCCTTGGAGTATTAGATCTAGGAACTTTTAATACATCCTTACTCCTGAAATGGCTATGGCATATCTTCAGTGGGTACGACTCACTGTTTGCCGGTTGCATAAGAGAGCATTACAACATTCCAGATCTCCAGAGCAATCTGGACATTGCTAAACTACCATCATTTTTCCTCAGGGACATCTTCTCCAGACTCCAAATCTTCACAACATCCACGACCCTAGACGAGGAAGCCATACGTTGGAATTGGACGGCATCAGGCCAATACTCCTCCAACTCGGCATATAAATTCATTATCAACCCTGGGGTAGTCTGCCGAGCGCACAAACTAATATGGCAAGCACGATCGCCATTAAAAGTTAAAATATTTGTATGGACCCTCATCAAAGGAAAGCTTCCAACGAAGGACAAGCTACATAGGATGGGATACCAGGTGGACAACATATGCCAAATGTGTCCCACTAGAGAGATCGAGACTAAGGAACACCTCTTCATTCACTGTCCAATAGCGAAGGAAGTGTGGCATCAACTACGTGCTCAGTCAACACACAATGACGAAGAGATATTAGACTTCTGGATCAAAAACAGACAGTCAGTTCGCTCAGGCACGATACAACGAAATGACACACTAATACAACTTGCCTTTTGGACAATCTGGAAGGAAAGGAACAATAGAATTTTCCAAGGAGTTACACGGCCAACGCCTCTCCTCATAATACAACTCTGGAGTGACTACAGAAACTGGATGGGGAATGCACAAGCGCCAAATTAGAACCCTCCTATTTCTTTTCCATTTTTCTTTTCTTCTCTCTTTTCTCCCTTCTCTTTTTCTCCTTTTTCTTTCTTTTCTTTTCTCTTTTTCCCTTTTTCTTTTTCTTTTCTTTTTCTTTTCTTTTCTTTTCTTTTCTTTTCATATGTAAACCACATGTGGAATAAAATTTGAGACGGGCAAAACCTGCTCTCATTCAAAAAAAAAAAAAAAAAAAGACAAGGTACTAGTTTTTTTTTTTTTGTAAAAAAAAATTGTCTTCTATTTGAACCCATTTTTGCAACTACAACAGAGATGAAAGTTTTTTTTTTATATTTTGTATTATCGTATTATGCATGCTTTGCTGAATAATACAAAGGCAATATGTAAGACCAATTGTTATAACAAATAATAACTAAAAGTTCACATAATGAAACATGAACATACAGAATTTTGATTAAATATTTAGAAGTTGCACGTCTTATTTAGTACTCTGCACAACAAAATCACGATTTAATTTAGTGTCAATTTCAAATCGAGTAGCCAAACATTAAGGAAAATGTTTTGCATATTCGCACATCATACGCACTGGATCCATGCAACTGAATTTAGAAGTAAAATTATTCTACTTATAATGCATATTGTTTCAGCTATTATGCATGTTATTTCGGCTATTATGCATGTTGTTTTTGTTATAGTGCATCTAATAACATGCATAACATTTCAAATAATGTGCATAATAACTTAATTAATTGAAATGTGCATTTTATTTATATTAGTATGCATGTTATTTGTATTATGATGAATTTGACAGTATTCATAATCAAATTTGTATTATGCATTTTAATTATATTAGATAAATATGTTATTATTCATGTTATTCATATTATTTAGCATGTTAATTACATGCAAAATAACAAAAAGAATATGCATAATAACCAAAATAACATACATCATAACTAGAACGATTTTCAAAATAAATGCAACTGAATTCGTCTAGTCAGCATCGATGACCGTATCGACCTTCAGTCGAGCGTCAAGTCAATTTCATGCAGAATAACAAAAACAACATACATAATATACCAAAACCAGCATGCATCATAACAAAAATAACATGCAAACTGGACCCGACAGAATTCGTCTTGTTGAAATCGATGAAGGTATCAATTACTGAGATCCTATCTCCCATAAATTAAGATTAGAACCTTCTCTAAGGATATAATTATTTTGGGTTTGACTAAACCTCAATCATTCAATGTGAAATCATAGTTGGTGACGCTTTGCTTCGTGGGGTTGCTAACTTGCTATCATTAATCCCTACGTTACCCGTTATACACATTGCAATACGTATTATGCCACAGGGGAACAAGGATGCTAAAGAATGTTTCGGTTGGCTTGGCTGCCTTCTTTCCTAATTTTCCTACCCAATTGGCCAATACAATTTACCTGTTAGGTCCTCTGTGACGGTTTTGAAGCGTCACACTGTTTGACAAATCACATTTATCGCGATTTTGATCATCTTTTTTAAAAGAAAAAAATAGGGTCCAGCCCTCATTTTATTCATTACAATAAAATTTCAATTAAAGTTTACAATAAATCACATTCAAGAATCTGCTGGATAAGATTATCATCATCCTTCATGTCTCTCCTAAAGGTTCTTGCGCAAATTTGTCTTTATATTATAAAGGAGTATTTGAATTTTTGTCACTACAAAACTTAAAATTATCAAAATATCACTCAGAAAAAAGTGACATTTTGATAATTATTAAGTTTTGTAGTGACATAAAACTAAATTTCTCTATTATAAAATACCTCACTGCTAGCACCTGTCTTTCATGATTACTTCATTGGTGATCGGTGATGTTGGCATATCTGGGTTGATCGATGATCGCATCTTCCATCAATTCTTGTAACGATATGTGATTAATCATTGTTAATCTTGCGAAAAATTGAGTTGTGAAGATACAATCGCGGAATATATGATGTACTATCTCTTCCTTTTGTCTACAGAGATAACAAACTTCTGGTAAATTACATCACCTCTTCTTCAAATTTATTGTTGTCAAACTTTTATTCTGAAATATTATTCATGAAAAAAATCTTCTTTCAGAACAGAATTCAGAATTTTTGTCATGTATTACTGTATCAATTATCCTTAATATATTGCCATCTTCATGTAAGACCTAGAGCATCAAATTTATTCTTTTTTGAACTATAGAAATAAAAAAGCTTCTCCTTATTTTCAAATCTGCCATGACTATCCAAACACAAAGTCAACCAATAAGCGTGTCTTTTTACTTATCCCTTTCTTTATTACTTCATATTTTTTTCCTTTAATTAAAAGAGGTGGTGAGGTTTGATCTGACAACTTTTCATTATCCATTGACCCGTCAACATAAGTTTGGTAAAAGTTATGGTTTTGCCTTGTACGCTAAATTCTTGTTAGTGCATATTCTGGCCAGTTTTGATTGTTTAATTTAATTATTTCCAATTTAAATATGACTTCTGAAAACTGCGAGTGTATATCAACCTGTTCATTCAAGCAAATTACAGTGACACTTGATAAAAACAACGGATTCAGAATTTCTGTTAGATAGTTAAGATTTAGTATTTTTTTTCAGAAGAAATTTTGATACATATTTTTATTTTTTTATAAATTTTAAGAATATATTTTCGGAATTTCTTTTATTTATATGATAAATTTTAAAATATTTGTTTTTCAGGATGTTCAATTGATCCTCCAACGTGGCTTTGCCACTGTTCGACCGTTCTTATTAGGGCTGCTAATGGACGAGTTTCGATCCATGTCTAACTCAGTCCGCTGATGAGGAGTTGAAGTCCATGACCAAATCAAGTCCATAATTATCTACTAATATTCAGTCCATGTCCAGTTCATCTTATAATCGAATAATGTCCATTATTTGTCCATGAGCTAACCATATGGACATGATTCTGGACACCACAGTGCACCGTCCTCTTTAAATGAAAGTTCTTTCATCACTGTATTGAATACTTATGTTTCTTTGTGCGAATAACTTAGTTCTCTTTCTGTGAAACAGAGAGTTAGAATTAGTTGATCTATTGTGATGTTTGAACATATTTTCGTTTAATTTCACACTGAGCTCGCAATTAGTCCATAGTTTGTTCATAATTTGTCCATGATTGTCCACAATTAGTCTAGTTCAATTTTATAAATTGAACTCGGAATGAACTTTAACCAAGATCAAGAAATAGTCCATTCCATACTGTTCAATAGTGTCCAGCCTATTTTGTTCATAAACCGTAATGTTCATTAGCAACCCTAGTTCTTATGAAAAAATCATTCAAGGTATACACAACGGATAAAACAATACACAAGTCGAAATCTAGAACAACAATAGAGGAGAAATTTTGTGAGTAGATAATTTTCTTAACACAAACATTTAGTTTATATCACATTTTTTTTCTCAGTTGTGAAATCAGATATTTTGTTAGCATCATTAGAACAGTTTATTTCATTTTTTATAGTCTATTCGGAACGTTAGGTTATTTCGTTTAACACTTAAGTGTTATCATTTAACAATTAAGTTGTTTTACTTAATAATTATAATTCGAATTTTAAGACATCTCTGCTAAAGTACAAAATTAACATGAGTTACCGCTATATTTCCTTACAATCTGTTATTTTTCTTGGATATTTTTAATAATACGTATTTTTTTTGGTAAACAAAACAAACAAAATTAATATTTTCATGAAGAAACTATGTTTAAATTAAAACGAAATGAACATTAGATATTTAGATGACATAAATTGAACTGATTGCAACTTGCTATCACAATGAAAATAGAAATCCATCTCAAATTCACGATCAATCATAGTCAAATCGATTAACAATTCTCATTAATTAATCTTGAAAAGGATGGCTTTGAAATCTTGCATTTGAAGATATACAACACCTACCCCATGACACGATGATATTTTGACGGTATACTAATATATTGTGTCATGTCAATTAATTCTGTCAATCAGACGACGTCGATAGGGGTTAATTTCAACAATTCTTTTCATCTTTTGTTTATTTTTAAAGATATGCTATTTTTGTTTTCGAATTTTGAAAATGCCACCAAAATAGTAATAAAATATTCAACATTTATACATAAAATGAGTCACTTTCAAAAATACAAAACAAGTACTTAAAAAAATTCTAAAATAGAAAATTTTGATATCCCACAAGATTTCGATATAAAGAAATTATTCAACATGATAAATCAAAATTTTAACAGTTCGTATGCGATATTTGATAATCAAGCACCGACTCTTTGGACACCTAAAATTTGACACATTATATGAACAACATAGTATCTCATTACTCATAAAATCTATAAAGCATTTTTTTTTATTTTGTATACGATTTGATATTAATTTGGGTTATGGAATAGACCAAACTATACTGTCAAAACAAAAATTTTGATCTCTCGAGATAGCAAAAATGTCTAATGCATGAGTTTGAAATTTTGGGCCCTGAAATTCCATCCAAATATTAATTCGACCAAGAAGTTCACTTCAAACGACGAAAGAATCTATCTCATAAATAGACTTAAGATGGGTATTTATTTATGGAAGACCAATAGCCCACTTCAAACGACCACAAATCCATAACCCATCGAACATCTATTTTAATCTGGACCGTTCAATTACAACGAAGGCATCACAATATTTCGTTTTCAATCTAACGATCCTGATTAGAATAACAGGCCTTGCTTTTTTCCTATTATTAATAGGGATCCATGAACATCAAATCTATTTCTTGACAAAAAAAAGCAAAAATCTACAGATTTTAATTATTAGTTCGTCTCTCTTCCTCGGTAAACTTTTGCTAAACCCTAGTCCGATTCCTAGGAAGAATTTCATTGTGTGATACAAGATGCAGGTTAGTATTTTCTTTGTTTTCTCAAGATTCTTACGGAGATGATCTATTTTCCTTGGTTAATTTTGCAATCTTTTTTATCCAAATCATCCGACTTCATCAAGATTTAGTTTGATGAACTCCAAATTGTTCCTAATTCAGCTGTGACTAAATCTTGAGTAATTCGTTGCAAGTTTTGTCTAAACGCTATGTATCTGTTAGGCCTCATCGATCCTCCCATTGACAGAATCTTAATTAACTTTTATGCGAAATTATTATTTTTATTCTACCTTTACCTGTTGATATTATTATCAACTAATTTTGTTCGCATATATTTGTTTTGATTTGGGGTTTCTAAACTTCTAGGTCTTTACTGTTACCTTATCTTTGTCAGGCTGGTGATATTATCAATATATTAGTTTTAAGAACAAGGCAAATGTCATATTGTGCAATTGCTTCCAGCCTAGTTATTTATTTATTTTTGTCTTTTTGGCTATTAAAGATGAATTTATGAGTACAGAGCAGTAAAAACATCACCAGTTATTTCATACAGCATATTATGTTCTTTGAATTTATTCAATTTTGCGTAAAGATTAAATCTTTGGCATGGAGACTCTGGTACTGCCGAAAATTAGCAGGTCCATTTTGTCTAGTTATGACTCTGCATCAATCCAAATTGCTATCATTTTTCCTACTAGCTTTTATTATTGCACTACCAGATCTTTATCCTGTTTAATATATCTGATTCTACCTCTTTATTTAGTACAGTGCCAGTTCTTTATCCTGTTGAATATAATATCTGATTCTACCTCTTTCAATTTCAAAACTGCTTAGGGCAACGACAGGTCTAACATAAACTCACAGCTTGATCAGGGTCGTTCTGTTCAGGGTCAAATGTGAGCCTTCTTTTCGTCATTTTCCTTGAAACATCTAATATTTTTTACATGCACTAAATGAGGGTAGTTATTATGTAAAGGATCATTGTACTTTCCTGCAGAACAAACATTAATATGTTTGGAGCAACAAAGATAGTTCAAGATAATTGTAACAAAATCACAGTAATTGCATTAACGTCATTAATTTTGACAGCTTTTGCCCTCTAGTGAAGTACTTTTAATGTACTTTCATGTTAACATGAACTAAAAATTGGGCTACAGGTTGGAGCAACTAAATCTGTTTTCCTATACTTGATATAACAATTATTTTAACTTTTTGTACTTCATATGATCAATGATTGCATGTGTGATTGCAAATGCATCTTATTTCCTGCTGTTTGACAGAACGGTAAATATTGGATGTAATTTTCTAATTTGTACAACAACACCTATATATTAACTTACTATAAATCAAATGACTTGCTTATATGCAGTGAACTGGCGGTTAACATTACCAGGGAGTATTATGCATCATCAATAGGTCATCATCCTACGCTTGCATATCAAGGTATTGCTGAGAATGAATCCATTGGAAGAGAACGGTACAACATCCTGCAGGTACAATACTCTCAGCCTATTGTTTTCGATCTTTTGTATGTGGATATCATTTACATTCCGAACGGTACAACATCATAGCATTTACTCTTCTGAATGGCACCAAGATTTTTTTCTTTTTTCTTTTAACTCCAGCAAACTTTAGATATTTGAATATACCTGCTAGCTAAACAACCTAGCCCTTGCTAGAATTCGAGGTGCAAAAACCAGTAGCTACTGTTAAGTGATGATACTCAACTCAATTCTCAACTCCTTGCTCAAGTATCAGGTTTCTGAATTGATAGCTTGAGTCACCCCTGTGGGACCTGTCAAGTAAAAAATTAATAGAGGAAACACTCTAGGTAGGGTCTTTCGAGTTTCCTAATTTTCAGTTAGCTCAGTCAGCAACTACAAAGCCTATTATAGAAACTAGACTACCTTGAATGCTTAACTATTACTTAAAAAAGGAACAGAAGGGATTAAAGAGAAAAAAAAAGGGTTCAAAGTCTGACCTGACCAGTAGATGACATACTGTCAAATTGTTTTATTGGGGTAACGATCACTGAAACTCGTAGAGGATTAGAAGAATGAAGAAATGTTGCTAATTAGGGATCAGATGTGAAATTGAACTAAACACAACTTTTGTTTGTCAAATTGGGAACACATTAGAAGTAGTTGGGTTAAAAAGATAGAAACAAATGCCCGGAGGGGCTTTTGGCTCAGGCTGCAACTTACGAAAAGGTTTACCAAACTATATCATCTCAGTTAGTGAGCCATTTAAAGTGATAACATTATCTGGGTAGTTTTTTGCTATAGTACTATGGTTGTAATAGCTATAATATCTTATCATTGTTTTGGTAGTGTGCTGTGTTTGGGGCTTGTAAACTCTATTGCACCACTGCACCACAATAGCTGTTGAGTTCTATCCAATGCACTTGATAAATACGTAGTGGGTGTTAACTGCATCTTGTATTTATGTTATTCTCTGAGCCAGTACAGAAGTAGTCTATACAATCTAACAGGGTGAGTTCTTGCCACATTAGCTCGTCTGTGTGACATTTTGATATTCTTAAGTTATCACTGGTGTAATAGTATTGATGTATCTTGGAGAAGTGGGGAAAATTAATGAATATTGGCATTCCTAGTTGTATAATATCAACCCTGCTGTGTCCTTGATTAACATGGAAGTTCGTCCTATTTTGGAAGCTCCAGAGAAATGACTATCTTGAAGTATTAATAAAAGTTGAAGTATCAGCAAAGTAAAATTATTGTGAGATTATGATTGATGGACTATATGTTGTTGGGATCCAATTCAAACAAAAACACGTGGGTTTGATTCTTCTTATTGATGGTGTACAACAGAAGTTTGTGTCAGTCGGGAGGGCAATTGGTGAAGCCAGCAGATTGACTGGGACAATCCATAACAACATGTCTGACGACTCTGACACTGAAATCCCCGAAACTGAGTCCAACATTTCTGACTCAGACACTGACACTTCTGACTCAAACACTGGCACATCCAAAATTTTATTTGATGCCATCCTATCTCAACAAGTCCTGCCCAATCCGAGCCAGAAAGGTTTTTTTTACCTTTAGCTTTCTATCTTAGGTTATTTAGTCCAAAAGAAGTTCTAGCAAATTCTGGAATTTCTCATTTCCATTTTAATGTTGCAGTCTGTTCAATAAAAAATCATCTAGCTTGCACTTTGGATTCAGATCCTGAACATCTCGCCTAATATTGCAACATTTCTGTTCCTTTTTAACCAACCTTCTTGACAATGTGAACATAGCCGCCATCACTTGATTTTATAACCATTTTGTTTATTTAAGTTCAGTTTCTGTCATTATTATCTCTTAGTTAAATCCTGCTAAATCACACAGCAACAACAACAACAAAGCCTCTTGTCCTCAAAAAGGTGGGGAAGGCTAGAAATGAAGCCCATAATGGATTTCATTTCCATAAGATTGGCTGAATTTTTACTTGGCTCGCCAAGCCTATCACAACCCTCCTCCTTTCCGGGCTTGGCATGTGTCTAGAAAAGTACTTGCAAACTTTTGTGTTGGTTTGCAAGGTGAAACCCGTTCCTCATTAATTTGGAGAAATAATCAAGGAAAACTATGCTGATTGGAGTTGTGAACTGCAGCTGAAGCATTGCTAGTTGATCAGGAAGAGCATGAAAATATGCCTGGTGCCTCTTATACTGATCCAGTCCATATACCTGACACTTCTGACCCAGACACTGACACTTCTGACTCAAACACTGACACATCTCAACAAGTCCTGTCTAGTCCGAGCCAGAAAGGTTGTTTTTACCTTTAGTTTTCTATCTTAGGTTATTTAGTCCAAAAGAAGTTCTACAAAATTCTGGAATTTATCATTTCCATTTTAGTGTTGCAGTCTGCTCAACAAAAAATCAGCTAGCTTGCACTTTTGCTTCAGATCCTGAACATCTCACCAAATATTGCAACATATGTGTTCCTCTTCAACCAACCATCCTCACCATGTGAACATAGCCGTCACTTGATTTTATGACCATTTTGTTTATTTAAGTTCTAGTTTCTTTTGTCGTTATCTCTTAGTTAAATCCTGCTAAATCATGTGTCTAGACTCTAGAAAAGTGCTTGCAAACTTTTGTGTTGCTTTGCAAGGTGAAAACCCTTTCTTCATTAATTTTGAGCAATAATGAAGGAAAACTATGCTGATTGGAGTTGTGAACTGCAGCTGAAGCATTGCCATTTGATCAGGAAGAGTTGAGTGATCCAAGCATAACCGTGTCTGCCACCGGGCCATATCATGAAAATATGCCTAGCACCTCTGATACCGGGCCATACCATGAAAATATGCCTGGCACCTCTTATACTGATCCAGTCCATATACCTGACACTTCTGACCCAGACACTGACACTTCTGACTCAAACACTGACACATCTCAACAAGTCCTGTCTAGTCCGAGCCAGAAAGGTTGTTTTTACCTTTAGCTTTCTATCTTAGGTTATTTAGTCCAAAAGAAGTTCTACAAAATTCTGGAATTTCTCATTTCCATTTTAATGTTGCAGTCTGCTCAACAAAAAATCAGCTGGCTTGCACTTTTGCTTCAGATCCTAACATCTCACCAAATATTGCAACATTTGTGTTCCTCTTCAACCAACCATCCTCACTATGTGAACATAGCCGTCACTTGATTTTATGACCATTTTGTTTATTTAAGTTCTAGTTTCTTTCGTCGTTATCTCTTAGTTAAATCCTGCTAAATCATGTGTCTAGACTCTAGAAAAGTGCTTGCAAACTTGTGTTGCTTTGCAAGGTGAAAATCATTTCTTCATTAATTTGGAGCAATAATGAAGGAAAACTATGCTGATTGGAGTTGTGAACTGCAGCTGAAGCATTGCCAGTTGATCAGGAAGAGTTGATTGATCCAAGCATAACTGTGTCTGCCACCGGGCCTTACCAGGAAATTATGCCTGGCACCTCTCACACCGGCACCTCTGATACTGGGCCATACCATGAAAATATGGCTGACACCTCTGATACTGGGCCAAACCATGAAAATATGCCTGGCACCTCTGATACTGTGTCAGACACTCCTGCATCTCAAACAGTCTGGTCCAGTGCAAGCCGGACAGGTTATTCCCCTTTGTTTTCTATATTATGTTAATTATTCTGAAATCATATGTAGTCCATCAAAGTAAGTTTTAGGATAAAACTTACCATTTCCATTTTGCATGTTGCAGTTTAATCAATTAAATATTAGTGGTCCTGTACAGCTGTACTTTTGCTTCTGACCTTGAGCATTTCATATGAAATAAGGACAATTCTGATCCTCTTAAACTAACCTTCAGTTATGCTCACTACTATTTTATTTAACATTTTTATTCTCTGTAATTGACATAATTATTGTCTTAGTGCAATCCTGCAAAATTTAGTTGTTCCAAAAGTTCAGAATTAGTTTGTAAGGTGAAACCCTGCCCTTGTTAATTTGGAGTGATGATGGAAGACTGCTGATCAGAGTTTATGAACTCTGTGCATCTGATTATAATCTTATGAGATGTTTTTATTCTTTTTTATTGCGATCTTGTGAAGTTGTAGCAATTTCAAACTTCGAACTCACATACTTGTTTAATTGGTTCTAGATGACATAGTTGATAAATGGACTGAATATTTTGTTCATAACTTTTTGTGCTAATTTGAATAGTGAATTCATGTGGTTAATAATTTGTTTAATTTACGTGTTTTTGGTATTGCAGAAAATGCTTCACCCGTACGGCCCCCCTCCAGAGAGGGATGAAGATTGAAGTTTTCTTTTAATGACTCCTGATGTGATGTGTTTGCAGGATTAGTTAGTAACACTGAATGCATGTTAGATATTGCATTTTATTTCTTGTGATATCTTCTTTGCTTAGTTTTTCTTTTTAGTAAAACTCTGCTGCCTTATTTTAACCTGTCATTTTAACTGTTGGTGAGTGTAGTTATATAGCAGGACATCTTGGATCACCCCAGTTTCAAGCCTAACTTTAGTACGTCTCGAATAAGCCTTGTTGTTTCATTACAATTCCAATTTTACGGATAAAAATTTCAATGTGATGATTTCATTGTTCTCTTTTACGTTCCAAAATTATGGCTTTGTCATGCCATCAACAAGTTTGTGCCTGAGTTGCTCATGGTTAGGCAAAGGGCCATCAGAATAGTTCGCTTCTTTTTCTTGCATTTCAAGGAGAATTCTGGTGTTATTGTGCCAACTTAAGTTCGGCTCTGGCGTTTCATGTACCAGCCCAGAATGGTTCACCTCCTGTTTCACTTTTTCAAGAACCACTGTAGTGCTAGTGGCCTAACCTTAATTTCTCTCGTGTTTCATGAGACAGCACTCGAGTACTGGTACTGATCTAGTAGCGAGCAATTGAAATTAATTGCTAATTAATAATTGTATAAATTTTAGAAATTAAGTAATTTATTTCTATATTAGTACAATCAAGCAAACAATTGTGAATTAAACACTTGATCAATAAAAATCAAACATTTGGCCAACTCATCTTCAAAAAAAGAATAGCCATAATTGTTAAATAAACAATTCTTTCTCATAATTACTAAATAAGCAATAGCCATACAATCCAGCAATTACAAAATAATTAACACATTCGCATAAATAATTGATTATTTGATATAAAATCGCTGCAACTTTTGTGCTGGAGTTGTATTATTACTGAATTACGATTATTTGTGTCTAGTACATGGTAGGGATTTTTTTTTCTTGCTGGAAACCGAGAATGCAAATGGTCGCGATGTGTATCAAATTACATTCGAAGTGACTATATTAGTTCTTTCATGGTCAGTCTTGGTTTGTTTGTGATGAACAAGGAAATTGATTTCAACTAGTTTCATTACGCTTCTAATTTTACTTCGTTAATAAACAAATGTGCAAATTTAAAATAAAAAACGATTAGATCTGATTTATATTACTTTGTTTGCATGTAGGACAAATATGATGACAACTCGAACTCATTTTAATATTAGAATTTTGAGTTTTGAAGTTTGCAAAATGTGGGTAGAGTGGAAACATCAATTACTTGAGCTCTCTCTCTATGTACATATTATATTAATTATCAACATGATTCTTTAGTAGATGTTTTCAACATGTTTATTAACGAAAAAAGTAACTATGTTTATTTGAAGGAAAAAAAAAACTTGGTACATTACAAATAAATATACTAAATATTTCGAATCATTTCGAACTGTTTGATGTTGATCTATAATACGATGTTGATGTATCTAACGATTTGGAGTGACTTGAAATATCTAACGTATTTAACTTTTTTGTGTATCCAAATTTTTTCGTTATTTAAATACTAAACTAATTTTTTATTGTCTCGAATTTCGTGCAGTGCATGATTACCTTTCTTATTTTCCACGGAGAAAGCTAACCCTACCCAATTTTGAAAGCGAAAAAAGTTCAATCATGTACTGGAGGAATTTTTAGGTCATAGTATGCAACAATTTTATTTTCTTTATTGTGTTACTTATTCAAAATAAACAAAAATAATCATATATATATATAGATAGAGAGATAAGCTAGAGTGTTTCATGGAGCACCAAACTATCCGTGCTCCACGTTCATTATCTCAAATTTGAAAATTTCAATGAATGATCTGAACCGTTGAACATGATCTACATATTGAAATCTACTTGTTGATTGAAATTTACATTTTTATATTTTTTTAAAGAGGTACAAAAGTTGAAGATCAAACGGTTTCTGAACCAACAAAAGTTGTGATTTTCCTACCTCTCTAAAAAATAGCAAACAAATTAAAAAATGTAAAATTCAGTCTCCAATTAGATTTCAATACGTAGATCACGTTCAACGATTTAGATCGATCATTTGAATTTACAAATTGTAGATACGATGTGGAGCATGAGCGGTTTGGTGCTTCATGGAGAAAAATAATTTCATTGTGTTACTTATCACAAAACATTTTCATAGGCTCTTTTATATCGAGATCAAGATCTTGAAGTAGATGTTTTATCCATGTAAGTTTACTTGTGGTTGATGCCATCGCTCGATACTCGGCTTCTACACTTGATCGAGCAACAACATTTTGTTTTTTGCTTCTACATGTGGCTAAGTTTCCGTCTACAAATGTGCAAAAATTGGTTGTTGACTTTCGATTAGAACTGCCGGTCCAGTTTGCATCGAAATAGCCACACACTTCATTATAATTATTATTTTTAATCCATATATCTTCTCCAGGTGTCTCTTTGAAGTATCTTAAAATCATATTTATCACTTGTAAATGTGGAGCTGTAGGTCCATGCATAAACTTACGTATTGACTTACGAAAAATAATTTTTCTAGTCGGGTCATGATTAGATAAATTAATTTTATTACAAGTCTTTGAAATTTATTTATGTCATGTAGAGGTTCACCATCTTCATTATTTAGTTTGCTCTTACTATCAATTGGATAGATATTGGCTTATATTCTAATTTTATCATTTCCTTAAGTAGGTCCAATGTGTATTTTCTTTGAGACATAAAACATCCTTTAGGAGAGTATGCTATCTTTATATCAAGAAAATATTTTAATAACTCTAAATCCTTGATATAAATTTTTTGTTTAAGTTGTCCTTTGACATGCTCAATGTTGTTAGTATTATTCTCGGTAATAATAATATCATCTACATACATCAAATAATTATTATGGAATTAATTTCTTTTTTGACAAATAGAGAATGATCCACGTTACTTACCCTAAAACAACAATAAATTATGTAGGAGCTTAATTTACCATACCATGCTCTAGGAGATTTTTTTTTTTTTGGATTCATTGCCCGTAGGCTTACAACACACACTCACAAACAAATCAAAAAATAAACTTGAAAAACCTCCCTAAAAGTAGCCCCTAGCTAGATATGAACCTCAGATCTCCCCCATGGAGGCTTTGTGCCTCACCACTACACTAGATAGGATTTGGCGCTCTAGGAGATTGCTTCAAACCATTGATGGATTTATTTAATCTACAAACAAGGTTAGAATTTTGGTCCTCTTGATAACCTGGGGGTAGTGACATATATACCTCTTCCTCAAGTGTTCCTTGAAGAAAGACATTTTTCTACGTTCATTTGGTAAATGTTCCGTTCATGGTTAACCACAATAGACAATAAAATCCTAATGGTATTCATTTTGACAACGGGGGCAAATGTTTCCTAGTAGTCAACACCATACGTTTGTGTATAATCTTTTGCCACCAATCTAGCTTTATGCCTTTCTATGGTTCCATCACTATTGAAATTAATTTTAAATACCCATTTACACCCTACATGTTTTTATTTTTATTTTTGGGCATGATAATATTTTCCAAGTGTTATTTTCTTCAAGAGCTTGGAGCTCTAGTTGCATGGCTTGAGACCATCTGAGATCATCCTTGGCTTCTATGTAGGTTAAAGGCTCCTTTTCTTTTTCTAGGGTATTGATAAAGGCATAATGATTTTAAGAGATATTATCATATGAAATAAAATTTTCAATAGGGTAGGTGGCCTTGTAGGTTACATAGTTTCTTAACCTAGATGAATGTTGCACTTGTCTACTTGACCTTCTAAGATTTAGTTCTTCCATTTCCTCATCATTATTTTCATCTTCTTGATTTTCTTCAACTAATTCCTGTTCTTCATGTATCTCATTTATCTCTTGGTTGATATTGTTTGGTGAATCAAATGGACACACTAGTGGTAACACAAACCTTCGATCTTTGACATAGGAGTTATCAACCTTTTCTTTAAAATATGGTTCATTTTCATGAAAAATGACATAACTTGAAATAAGAAATTTTCTATTTATTGGATCATAACATTTGTATCATTTCGTTTGTGGAGCGTATAAAAATTGCTTTTATTGAGTTATAATCCAATTATCTTTCCTCTTTTGTGCACAAAACATACACACCCAAATGTTCTTATGTGATGTATGTTAACCTTTCTTTGATAAATAATTTTAATGGGACTTTTATTTTCCAATCTTATTCTTGGTAACTTATTTATTAAATATGCGGCATTTAAGACCACTTTTGACCAATATATCTTAGGTACATTAATTTTGAAATAAAAGAGCTCTAGTTCTATTAAGTGTCTATTTTTCCTTTCCGATATTCCATTTTGTTCCAGTGTATTGACACACATTTTTTTTGATGAATTATACCTTTGTTCTTGACTAGAGTTAAAAAATATTGTTTATATATTCGTTTTATTATTGAATCTAAAAATTCTTATTTTTGCATCGTATATACTGATTTCAACCACATTCATAAAATCCTTGAAATAATTAAATTCTTCATCCTTTGATTTTAATTAATATAACCATGTTGCTTTAGAAAAGTCATCAATAAACTAACAAAATATTTAACTCCATTGTAAGATACAATAGGAGCCGAGCCTCATAAATCAGAATATACTAAATGAGATATCCTATTACTCTTACTAGTGGATAAATGAAATGGTAGTCTAGTTTGTTTTGCATACTGGCATATATCGCAATTGATACAATTATCCTTAGGAAAGTTCAAAAAAGAATTTAAAATTTTATCGAAAGGATGTCCCAACTGTCTATGCCATAATGTGCTTTCCTCTTTAACCTTTCTGATTCTGCAAAAATTAAGTTCTTGAGGTTCTAAATGTAGATTCTATTTTCAATATAATTCTCACCAATCATCTTTTCAATTTTCCGATCCTGAAATTTAACACTATTTTGTGAGAATATAACTTTGCAATTAAATTCATATGTTAGGTTTTTGTTGAAATTAAATTAGTCTTAAATGATTTTATATATAAAATGTTTTTTAAAGTTTTTGAAAAAAGATTGATTTCCCATATGCCATTTATGGGAACCTTTTCACCATTAGCAGCACAAACAAATTTATTATTTGGGCCACAATACAAGTTGGTGAACAATTTTTCGTTTCCAAACATGTGGTCCATTGCACCGCTATCCAACACAATTTGGTCTTCGAGATTGGTTTTTGAAATCGTAAAATTAAATTGAGATGAGATGAGTGTTATACCATAGCTATTAGATGCTTGTTGCTGAGAATACCATGTGGAATATTACTCAAACATTTGCCTCACTGGATCTTTAGCCAATGACCCGCTCGGCTCATGTGGACCCGATCCCTCCAGATTTTGGTTTTTTTAGCGGCAAACCCCTTCGACGAAAATAAGGGTTTCTCGCCATTTTGCCTTTTTGTGGCCTCCTTTTGATCTCCTCTCGCTAGCTCCTCCTTCCTCCACTTCGGCCTGAGGTGAGAGTAAAAACCAACATCCCTTTCTCGGATGGCCTGCCCTTGTACAATGGGTGCATTGATCTCCCTCTGTTCCCCCTTTTTTTCTTTTGAGTTAGGGTTTCGTGGAGGTTTGTTCTTGTGGTGGTTGGAGGATGTGTTGAAGGAAAGTTTTTTAACATCAAATGCCTGAGTCTCTTGTCCCTCGCTAGTTTCTGGAAGGTGCCCATAGCTTTGCGTCGTGACCCCTCTCTTTGGATCATTGACTCTACTTGGGAAAAGGAAGGAAGGTTTGAGTTGAGTAAAATATGAGATCTTATCATCTCATAGCTTGGGTCAAATGTTGCCAAGAAATGATATACTTGATCTTCACGCCCTCTTGAGCAACACCTTAGGGTCAGTAGTGGGAGGTCTATAGACCTTTAGTTCTTCGTACTTTATTTTCAATTGCACAACGTGCTGTAACGAGCTTGTTGCCTTGCTTGATTTGATAGATTTCTTGTATGAGGTTGTAAATGTGGGAGTGGTTGTTTTGATGTCCATACATCTCTTCAACCCCTTACCAAAAGTTCGTCTGCAGTACTTGCATGGAGAAATAACTTCTTGATGCCTGGTTGCATCAGGCTCAATAGCAGCGACATGGTTTGATGGTCGCTTGCTTGCCATTCTTGAGTTTTTTCTTTTCTTCCTCTGGGTCAACAAAGGTTGTTTTTTTGCCTCTCATGTGATGAAGTCGAGTTTCTCTTTGCCAGTCAGTAACAAAGTTTGATCTTGCCCAAGACTGGTAATTCAACTCTATTCTCAAATTTGAGGAGTTGGATGCATCATAAGCTTGTAATCCTCCTTGATTTGGGAACATCCTACTTACTGGTTGAGTCTTGTCTTTTGAAGTTAATCAGGCTAATAGAACATGTCACACTTGATGAAAATGATGATTGAGATTTCTGAGGGGTTTTTCTGTGAGGGGTTGTTTCGAGTTTAAGTTTCTGTTTTTTGAATTTAGGGTTTTTTCCGATTTTGTGTTTTCTTGTACTGATTGTACTGGTACTGAGGACCAGTTCGATTTTTTTTAATTTTGCTATTGATTTTGCAATTTTGGTATGTACTGGTTTGAATACCAATTCTGGTGGTTTTACTGGCACGAGTTCAATAAGAAGGTTCTGATACCCGCTCTGATACCAGGAAGAAAATAGTAAATAGAGAGATTTGTTGTATTTTGCTGAATAACCGTTAGTTTTTAGTTTTTCATTCACAGTATTTATCTTGATTACATGATGGCTTGTTAACGGCTAGTTGTCATCTCAACTTACCGTTAATTAGCCAAGAAAGAAAATAAGCATACAACCCCTCTTCTTAATTACATTTACCTTCTTATTTATTTATTTTTTTTGAAATAAGTGAGGCTGAAATGCCTCACCACTTCCTTTTTTATTAAAAAAAGAAGCATGTATTACAAGTCACAAGTACCTACAAGGACTCCCCTAATCAGCCCTTGCACCCCCCTTTCTGTTATGGTACCGATACCTTACATCTATGGTACCGGCACCCTACCCCCTATCTAATGTCTTTGTGCCAAGAGTCCCAAAATTGCCATTGGCACCCTTTTACAACCCTCTTATTTACTTGGTATTTATCACACCAAAAATAGCAAGAAACGATTTCTCCATCATAGCAAAATTGCAAAAACAAAATAAAATGACATGAGTATCATTCTATCAGACTATGCACCCTATCTCTAGCCTACACATCCTTCAAATCTTCATTGCAACATCTCCTGTCTGTCAATCTCATTCTTTTTGAGTAATCAGCTGCATTTGCCCATTTGTCCAACTGATCTTTGAGACTTGCCGACCATGCCCCTGCCCAATAATACAAAAGACTAAGTAAGTTTGCCATCATTGTTTTACCAGCCATCTCTTTTTTATCCTGAAAACAAATGCTATTTCTTTCAAGCCACATGATCCATAGTATTGCTGCACTTATCATAACAAACAGTTGCTTTTCTTGCTGCTGTAATCCCATTTTAATCTCATACAGTTCTGTCAGATTTAAAGGTATTAATACTATATTCATTGAATTACAAATATATCTCCATATTTTTCGAGCATGAGAGCATTCAAAAAACAAATGTGGGATTGTTTCTAGTTTTTGACAGTAAACACATGTCTCTTCTCCTTGCCATCCTCTTGCCTGCAGATTGCTCTTTACCAGCAATTTACCTTTAACCATCAGCCATAAAAATATTTGTATTTTCTTTGGTATTTTTAGCTTCCATATCTCATCTATTGTATAGTCATTAATTCCTCCATCATTGAGCCAGTTGTAAATATCTTTGTTTCTGACCTTTGCTGAGATTCTATCTTGCCAAATTACTTTGTCTTGACTATTTGTCAAAGGTAAGAAATTGTTTACCTGAATCATCATCTGACTATAGAGTTCTCTTTGCATCAATGATAAATTTCTTCTAAAATCACTACTAGAAAATACAATAGCAGCATAAGTAAAAAATACGTTACTTGCATCGTTATTTCGATGCTATTGACCTAGATGCATGGGTCACTCATGTAAATGAGCCGATGTAACTATGCTCGATGCTGTTAACAAATTATTGCATGGGGCCGATGCTGAATTTATTTTGCATGGGTGCGCAAACCATTTTGTATGGGCCAATAATTTGAGCGACCTATGCAAGTTTTCATCCAAAACACTGGAAGTAGGTCGTGACATTATTTCATTGTAGATTTGACTCACTACGTGGCAAATTTTTATTGGAC
>CAXKVX010003650.1:0-17548 GCA_964058865.1 Eleocharis quinqueflora | reverse complement strand
GAATTTGAAACTAGTGTTGTCGCAGTTGAAAAGCTATTGATTGAAGCAGAAATTTCTGATGATGTATGATAGTGGGCTATGCAAAATTGTACTGTCGATATGATATTGTATTTTTTTGTTAGAATCTTGTATTTCTTTCTGAAATTGCCAGCTTTCAATTTCATTTTCGAAATTGAGAATACGAGAGAAGGAAAATTTAGATTTAATGCATTGAAGGCGATTTAATGTTTGGTGGAAGCATCTTGTATTTCAACTCATGAAGACTATGAGTTCTACTTTCTGAGGTATATTTCTAACCATATGGGATTGTGTAGCACTGGAGAATCAATTAAAACCAAATAATTAATGTTACTCATAATGATAAGCTCAGCTTCTTCTTTTTTTCTTTCTAGTTATTCAAGCTATGGACGTGCCTTGATATCTCTAACACTTGGTTTTACTGGACAAGGCTATGTATGTACAGGTAAACGGTAATATAAAAGACAATTCATTCTAATTTTCTCTATTGACTACCCAGTTTCCCTTTCAGAGAGTTCCACAAAACGGAGGGGATGTGATGTGATGTATAGTAATACCAATTACCAAATAATTAATTCCTAATTAGAAAAGCTCAAGAATTATCTGTAGTTGAATTAACAAGAGATAACTCGGTAACTATAGAATTTGGATAATGAAGAAAAACAAATAAATATTTGTTATTTACAAGATATCAAGGTTTGAATTTATATAACTTGCCCCCATTTTAAAAAGAAAGGGTAAAGAAGTTAATAGGGATCTGTACAATGGCTCAGTTCACCTGACTTAATCCGAAAAGTTACGGACTCAGCTCTTATATCTATGCCACAGCCTTAACCTCAGTTCTTTTATGTTTAGGAGACAAAAATGCAAAAGAAGTTGCATAGCTTAAAACTACATACATCATATATACAAACCAACTCGCGTCATTCTACACGTATGTCAGCTAGGCCAATGGCATCAAGCCAAGTCACTAGCTGATGAGACGGCGGCCTTGCCTTCGGGGACTCGCTCACGCAGAAGCATGCAATTTCAAGCATTTGTATCATTTGCCTTTCATGCCTTTTCTCATACACAACCACATCAAAAACTTCAGTCTCTCTCATTTGCTTCTTCATTTGAGTGGCCCATGAAACAAGTTCTCTGCCTCCCCTCGGTTTGCACATATCAACTGGCCTCTTGCCGGTTAGTAGCTCCAACAGAACTACCCCAAAACTATAGACATCTCCTTTGTATGTAGCAACTGAAGATTGTCCATATTCTGGTGGTATATACCCCAAAGTTCCTACCAAATCGGTTGTGACATGTGTGTCGTATGGCAAAATTAGCCTAGCAAGACCAAAATCAGCCAAATAAGCCTTGAAATTTCCATCTAGAAGTATGTTGCTCGACTTAATATCCCGATGTAATATATGTGGCTGACACGACTGGTGCAAGTATTGAAGACCCCAAGCAGCCCCTTGTGCAATTTTAAGCCTTCTCTCCCAACTTAAAACAGACCCGCCGTCTGGTTTTTCATGCAACCAATAATCTAAACTGCCATTCTCCATGTATGAATATATCAAAAGACGATCATTCCCAATTCGACAATAACCTTGAAGAAGAACCAGGTTTTGGTGCTGCACCTTAGAGAGGGTTTCTACCTCAGCCTTGAACTCCCTCTCCATCTGTCCATAATCACCTGAGAGCCGTTTGATCGCAAGTTTACTTCCGTCAGGTAGAGCTGCTTTGTATACCAAACCAAAACCTCCACAACCTATGATATTAGCTTGATCAAAATGGTTCGTTGATTTTAAGATATCATTGATGGTTAACTCTTTGTTATCTTCTCTGTTTTGGAAAAGAAGAACTAATGACGAACCGTTTAGCTCTAAGCTACTGTTCGACTCTCCAACTGCTTCGACCGCACAGTCTTGTCTTCTTGAGTAAATCTTGGATACCAAAATATAAATTATAATGACTAGACATGTCACCCCAAGAGCTGCACCAACAGCCACTGTGACAACTAGACCCTTATTTTTCTGGTTCCTGGTTGCAGTCTGTGTTGTGGTATCCGACCCACAAGTTTTCATCAAATGGTAGCCACACAAATTTGGATTCCCCTCAAAATCAGAACTTGAAAAGGTAGAGAATTGACCTCCTGTTGGGATTGGACCTGATAAATTGTTGTATGCCACGTCAAAATTCGAAAGGAAATTCAAATTCACCAAGGTAGAAGGGATGCTTCCTGTGAGATTGTTGTGTGACAAAATCAAATTCTCCAAGCTAGACATATCAGATAACTCATCGGGAATGGTACCAGAAAACATGTTATAACTAAGATCAAATATGTGGAGATTCTTCAAATTCCCAAAACCGGGTAAAATTGGATCTGTTAGTGAGTTATGCAAAAGATACAGAGATGGAGGGAAACTGCTGATTTGGTTGTATTGCAATCCTTTCCCAGTTGTATTTCTTTTCACATAAAATGGGAAATCATCGGTCTGGGTTGACTGTTGTGAGCTGTTACCAGAGATCAATCCCTTCATTGTTGTTAAACTAACAGGTAGTTCACCCGTCAAGGTATTATTTGATAGATCCAAATAAAAAAGGTTTTCGAGGTCTCCCATCCACGACGGGATGGACCCATTTAACCGGTTCCAAGACAAATCCAAAACCTTCAATTTTTTCAAATGTTCTATCCAGGGGGGGACCACACCATAAAGAGGGCAACTTGCAATAACAAAAACCTCAATGCTTTTGAATCCGTTTATACCATCAACTGGTAAATACTCATTATTGTAAAAATTTCTTGTCAAGACAAGGCTTGTTAGATTTGGCAAGTCTTGAAGGTTCAACAAAGCTGAGGTTATATTTGAGAAGCTGTTGTTCGAAAGCGACAGATAGGATAGAAATTTGAGGTTTGTGAAAGTGGTTGGTATTTCACCACTGAGGCTATTTCTGGCAAGATTCAGATGTTTTAATTGTGGACAACTGCCTACAGAATCTATGTGTCCGGAAAACAGGTTCAATCCAAGATCAAGTGAGCTCAACCCGGTCATGGTGGAACAATTGAGATTGATCCCACCACTCAGAGAATTGTTTCTGAGATACAAAGATGTAAGTGATGCGGAATTGGCAAGGGAGGAAGGTATGGTGCCTCTAAAAGAATTACAATCAGCGTAAAAGAGTTCCAATTTGGATAGACTACCAAAAATATTTGGGATATTGCCACTAAATGAATTGAAGGAGATATCTAGAGCAAGAAGGTTAGAGAGGTTACTAAACCTTGTACTCATGCGGCCCGAAATTTGATTCTCCTGCAAATACAAGTACTTCAAGTTTGAAAGTTTGAAAAGATCATCTGGTAAAGGACCAGAAATCGTGTTGGAATCCAACCAGAGCTCCTCAAGGGATAAGCAATTGCCGAAACCAGTGGGGAACTCGCCGGTTAAAGAATTCATGGTGTAGTGAAGGAGATGTATTTTCGAGGAATAATTGCAGAGATTTGGGTTAAGATAACCATCAAACTTGTTGTAGCTCACATCAAATAATTCAAGATTTGAAGAACCGTTCATGGCTGGGAGGCTTTCGTTCAGATTATTCGATGACACATTAAAAACACGGATTGAAGGGAGATTTGAGTCCGTTGGAATTGTGCCCAGTAAATTGTTACTGCTCAAATCAAGCCTTTCTAATTTTGGGAGATAAAAGAGTTGGTCCGGTACCATGCCAGTCAGAGAGTTAGAGGTGAGATTGAGCCATACAAGTTGATCGAAGTCAGCTAGTGAAGTGGAGATGGATCCCTGGAGATTCATGGATTGGAGATCCAGTCCAATTATGCGCCCGGTGGTGTCGTCGCATGTTACGCCGGTCCAGTTACAGCAAGTGGCAGTAGAGGTAGAGGATGAATTGAGGCTCCATCCTTCTATGTCAGAATGAAGGGAGCTCAAGAAGCCTTGTAAGGCAGCAAGATCAGCTGAGTTGCAGGAACTCTGTTTCTGGCAATTGGTGAGCTTGGCTTGGAAGAAGAACAAAAAGAAGAGGAACCACATACAAAGGATCTTCATTATTTCAGATGAAAGCAGGGGAGAGAATTGGGGAAGCCTTCCTTTTCAGTTTGAGGTTGAGATGCTCATGGTGTGTGTGTGAGAGAGAGGGAGAGAGGGAGAGAGGGAGAGAGGGAGAGAGGGAGAGAGAGAGAGAGGTGTTTGGTTTTGACTCCTCCCAGTACTACTTAATGAGCTCAACCTTGGACCTATATATTTTTTTCTACGCTAGCAAAATAAATGCAAATGTCAACTAAGTAGATATATTTAATTCAAACTTGGATGTCTTTATCTGCTCCAATTAATCTTGGCCTAATCTTTACTTGCGTTGTAATTAATTTCCTTTGACATGGAAGTAAAAAAGGGTGGTTAAGGTTAACGACATTTGGCGGTTGATGCACCACGACGAAACAAGAGATTTCTTACAGCCCAGAGCCCACTGTATATTATATATAAAAAAGAAGAAGCGGCGACTGGCGAGGCAGGCGAGCAAGGAGTGCCCGAGGGAAACCGGCAGCAGCCGGTGTGGGCGTGTTAGGCGCACCAGACACCAGTCACCAGTCACCAGTCACGACGGGGGCAGGCGGGCAGCGGCGAATGTGACCGGTTCTGCTTCTGCACGCTAAAAGTGTCAACGGTCAAAAGGAAACTCGACACGTGCATCGCCGCTTTCTACAACGGCCTGAATGCCTGATGGAGTGATGGGATGGACCCTCCCGAGACCGACCGCACACTACAATATTTTTAAACTGTAATATAAAGTCACGCTAACATCCCATTAACCGCACACTCTCGCGCCTCTTGTTCCGTATATTTTTATATTTAGATCTAAAGTTTTTATATTCAAATTTGTAACAAAATTATTATGTACGCTACGCCGGTCTCAAGTTTTTATATTACTGTAAGTTTTTATTTTTTTTGTTGCAAATTTTTATAATAAAAAATTTACAATAATTTTTCAGCAAATTTAAATATAAAAGCTTGTATGCAACAATATATAGACATTATGTTCTAAATGAAAACTTGCAATTGTTGTATCAATTATGCTCCAAGATGTTATATTAGAAATTCTACAACAGTATTGTTGCACATTTAGAAATAAAGACTTTAGATCTAAATATAAAGACATGCAGAGAGCGAATAGAGCAAACATAGCAGAGCGAAATTAGAGCAACATAGCAGAGCATAAATTATTTTTGTCTTATAGTGAAGACGTGTAAGTAAGACGGTTAAGGAGGACATTATATTTACTCTATAATATAATACATAGTGGTTGTTCAACTTGGCGCAATATGTTGTGCTTTGGAGCACTTTAGGAACATGATGGATTTGATTTTACTATTTTAGAATAGTTGTGACGTGCTGGCAGTGGGTCAAGTAAGTCTGTCAAACGTGACAAACGATCATGAAAATAGTTATTGTTGTTTAATTCATGGTTAAGATTTCTCAACTCTTTAGCAAAAGACTTTTTTTGGAATTTCTTACTAGCTAGTGGCGGATCAGGAGGCAATAATGAGAATTAACTCTAGCTCAAATATTATTTTAAACTGGATAATTGATAAACATACTATAACAACTATATTAGTTAATAGTCATAGTAAAATCTCTTCGGCATGTACTACAGTATATGAGCTAGTGCTACACAATCTTAAAAATGAATTATGGAGTGAATTAGATAACACAGGTCAAACATGGAAGGAACCTTGGGTGATTCGGGGTGATTTTAATTGTATTAGAAACATACATGAAAAAAAATGGGTTAGTTTTGATTATAACAACATGGAAAAGTTTAACAACTGAATTGAGGATCAAAATTTAATAGATTTTAAAGTTCCAAATAGAGAATTTGCATGGGCAAGAGGCGAAAGAAGCATCCAACTTGCATGTCTTGACAGATATTTTGTCAATGTTGAATTTTCTATTACTTATCCAAATTCTTTCTCATTGAGTTTAGTTAGACAAGTTTCAGATAACAGTCTAATTTCTCTAGATTTTGGATTAGGTGAAAAAGATACAATACACCGTTTTAGATATGAAAGGTACTGGATAAAACATAATGACTTTAAAAATAAAGTTATATCTTGGTGGCCTCCAATTTTAGGGTCTGACAAAGCAAAAAATGGACAGAGGCATTAGATTTATTAAGAAGGAAGCTTAGAGGCTAGAATGCTAATCTTAAAAGTCAAACAAAAAAATCTAATTATGTACAAGCTCTGCGAGAATTTGAAAATATAATGGATGAGAGAAGTTTAACTGAATCATAATTGCCACTTGTTATGACCATAAAAATGAACTTCTTCAAATTTATAAGGAAGAAGAGATATACTGAAACCAAAGAGCTAAATCAAAGTGGCTAAATGAAGGAGATGCAAATTCAAAGTTCTTTCATAGAGTTGCTTCTATTCAAAAGAAAAATAATAAAATTGTTTCCTTAAAAGTGGACCAGAATGTAATTACAGAACAAAAAGAACTAATCAAATTTTTATACAACCATTTCAAAAATCTTTTGGGTAATAGAAATATAAATTCTGCCACACTAGATTGTTCTGTATGGTCAGATTATGAGAAAGTTACAACTGAGGAAATCTCAGACTCACCATGCCCTTCACTAGGAGGAGGTCAAAGCTGCTTTATTTCAAATGGACTCTAATAAAGCAGCTGGACCTGATAGTTTTTCTATCTCCTTGTATCAGCAATTTTGGGATTTAATCAAATTTGATTTAATGAAATTATTTGAAGATTTTTTTAATCACTCTCTTGACATTTCCAAAATAAATAGGCTATTATTTGCCTAATTCCAAAATGCACCTCTCCCTCTAGAATAAATGATTATAGGCCAGTGAGTCTCCTTAATTGTAGCTTTAAAATATTCACTAAAGCCTTAACTGACAAGCTCCAACCTGTTATTGATAGAATAGTACAACCTAATCAACATGCTTTTATAAAAGGGGGAAGTATAATTGAAGGGGCAATAACAACCCATGGAATATTACATTCAGTTAAAAGAACTAAAGAAAAAGGTTTATTAATTAAATTAGACTTTGTAAAGGCTTCTGATAATATAGATTAGAATTATATTATACATATGCTAGAGGATAGGAACTTTGATCCAAAATGGATACTTTGGATCAAGCAGATTATAAGAAATGGAAGAAGTGCAATTTTAATAAATGATGAACAAAGTCCATACTTTGAGTGTCATAAGGGAGTAAGACAAGGTGACCCATTATCACCTTATCTATTTATTCTGGCAGCTGAAGGACTGAGCAAACTCATACAAAAATTTATTCTAAATGGTCACATTGAAGGTCTTGGACCATAACTTCAGAATGGAAATAAAATATCACATCTTTAATATGCAGATAATGTGCTTTTATTTCTAAAAGATGATCAATTGATGCTAGAAAAAATAAAATGGCTATTACACACTTTTGAAGCAATCTCAAGACTCCAAATTAATTTTACAAAATCATCATTAATACCTCTAAACATAGATAATGTGATGGCAAATTATTATGCAAAAATTCTTAACTGTAACTAAGCAAACTACCAATAGTATACCTAGGGCTCTCACTCAATTGGAATAGGCCAACTAAACATGAATGACAATCACTCATTGATAAAATACAAAATAGACTTCCAAATTGGTAAGAGAAAATGTTGTCCTTAGGGGGCAGATTGGTCATGTTAAATGCAGTCCTATCTGCAATTCCTACAACTCTTTGTACTTTTGTAACGGTAACATCCTACAACCATTATTTTTTATTCCTATTTTATTTTCTTACTATTCTACCCTTCTATATTTTATTACATTTTATTTCTTAACACTCTCCCTCAAGCCTAGGCTTGTAAATATCCGTCAAGCCTAGCTTGTCAACTATTTCATCGAACACCTTTGGAATAAGACCATTGGTGAAGATGTCGGCCAATTGATCTTGACTTTTCACATACGAAGTTTCAATTTGCTTTGCTTGAATTTTCTCTCGTATGAAATGACAATCAATCTCAATGTGTTTTGTTCTTTCATGGAATATGGCATTGGACGCAATGTGTCGTGTCGCATTATTGTCGCAATATATTTTAATCGGATCCTTGATTGAAAGGTTTAATTCTCCAAGCAATTGTTTGATCCAAATGAGCTCGCTTGCGGTGGATGTCATGGCTCGATATTCTGCTTCAGCACTTGATCGTGCCACAATATTTTGTTTCTTGCTTTTCCGCCTACAAATGTGCAATAGCCGGTTGTTGATTTTCTATCAAAGCTCCCGGTCCAATCTGCATCGGAATAGCCACACACTTCATTAGAATTATTATTTTTCATCCATATCCTTTTCCCGGAGAATTTTTTAGGTATCTTAATATTCTATCAATTGCATCAAGATGTGGTTTTCTTGGTGCATGCATAAATTTTCTTACTTGTCCTGCGGCATGTGATATGTCGGGTCTTGTAGCAGTTAGATAAATTAATTTACCTACAAGTCTTTGGTATTGGGTGATGTCCTTTAATATTTCACCATCCTCGGGGTTTAATTTGCAATTACTATCAATTGGTGTTGACACCGGTTTGACCCCTAATTTACTGGTTTCTTTCAACAAGTCAAGGGTATATTTTCTTTGTGAAATAAATAGGCCTTTGATGGAGTGAGCAATTTCAATACCCAAAAAATATTTTAACCTACCAAGGTCTTTTATCTCAAATTTTTTCAAACATTTTTTTACTTGGGCAAATTTTTCACAATTGTTTCCGGTAATAATGATGTCATCAACATATACAAAGGACAACAATTATATCGTTATTTTCGTGTTTTGTAAATAACGAGTTATCGGATTGGCTTACTTTAAAACCATAATTAATTAGAAAATGGGATAGCTTGCCATACCATGCTCTTGGAGATTGCTTGAGACCGTAAATGGCTTTCTTGAGTCTACAAACTATATTAGTATCTATTCTTTTTTGTGGCCCGGTGGTAGGGACATGTATACTTCTTCTTCAAGTGTTCCTTGAAGGAAGGCATTCTTGACATCCAATTGATTAGGTTCCAACCATTGTTTATTGCTATGAATAATAGAATTCGTATGGTGTTCATTTTTGCAACATGTGCAAAGGTTTCTTGGCAGTCAATACCGTATGATTGGGTGTACCCTTTGACAACTAATCTTGCCTTATACCGTTCAATGGTGCCATCACTATTGTATTTTATTTTATAGATTCATTTGCAACCAACGGATTTTTTGCCTTGAGGTATTTGAACAATTTTCCAAGTCTCATTTTTTTCAAGAGCATCCAACTCTTCTTTCATTGCCTTTTTCCATATAACATTCTTTTTTGCTTCTTCAAAGCTTGTTGGTTCAACAATTTTTTCAAGTGATGAAATAAAAGCATTGTGTGAAGAAGATGTATTATTATATGACACAAAATTAGAAATAGGGTATTGGACCTTGTAGGTTACAAAATATTGTAACCTAGTAGATGGCTTATGTTGGCGATTTGATCTCCTCAATGAAGGTTCTCCTTCTCCTTCCTCATTGGTTTCATTTTCTTCTTCTTCTTGACTTTCTTGCGGATTATCATCTATATTATCCTCCTCTTGATGTATGCTTTGATCTTGTGAGTTGTTCTCTGTGTTCTCCCCCTCACTTGTGTCGCCTTCATTACATATAATTCTTGACTCGATACTTGGGTTAGTGGTTAATGGAAGAACAAAGTCATTCTCGTTAACCAAATTTTGAGTCTTTATCAATATTTTTGTAATATGGTTCTTCTTAAAAAAAGGTTACATCCCTAGAAATATACATTTTTTTGTTTTTTGGATCATAACATTTGTACCCCCTTTTTTTTTTGAGAAGAGTACCCAATAAATATAGTTTTGATTGAGGTATGGTCTAACTTATCTTTTTTCATGTTATGCACATAGCATGTACACCCAAATACCTTGAGATGATTTATGTTGGCTTTGTTTTTGTAAATAACTTCTATGGGACTTTTGTTTCCTAAAACAATACTTGGTGTTCTATTTATCAAGTAAGTAGCCGTGATGACAGCCTCGGACCAATATGGTTTTGGTACATTGGTTTGGAACATAAGTGCTCTTGTGACCTCTAGTAAATGTCTATTTTTCATTTCCGAAATACCATTTTGTTGAGGGGTATAAACACAAGTGGTTTGATGAATAATTCCACTAGTCTTGTTGAAAGAAGAGAAAACATGATTTATATATTCCGTTTCGTTGTCGGTCCGAAGTATTTTTATTTTGGCACCATATTGGTTTTCTACTAGATGAAAAAAATCTTGAAATTCGAAAAATACTTTGCTTTTATTTTTCAACAAATACAGACGAGTTAATCTTGAGAAATCGTCAATAAAAGTAACATAATACTTAAATTCGTTATAAGAGTCTATGGGTGCGGAGCCCCACACATCAGAATGTATGAGTTCAAAAGGTTTACTACTCTTAGTAATAGAGTTTACAAAAGGTAACCTAGTATATTTTGCTAGGTTACATACATTACAACTTTTACAATCTATGTTTGAAAAATTAAACAAAACGTTCAAAACCCTATTACATGGATGTCCAATTCTTTTGTGCCACAAGGCTTCTATATCCCTTTTTTTCTCACTAAAGCATAGTTTTTGAGAAGTAAAAAAATATAGCCCATTTTTTAGAAAACCATCACTAATCATCTTCTTGGATAATATTTCCTGAAAAATGACATTATTTGATGAAAAAATAATTTCACATCGAAGTTCTTTAGAAATTTTACTTATGGACAATAAGTTTGATGCACATCCCTCTACATGTAAAACATTATTAAAAGTTTTTGAAAAAAGGTTTATTGAACCATGTCCAATAATTAGCATTTTTTTTTCCTCATTTGCTACTACAACATATTCCTTACTTGTGTGCAATTTATAGTTGTACAGTAACTGTTTATTTCCGATCATGTGGTCGAAGGCACCGAAGTCAAGTACCCAAGTGCTTGATGTCTTAAGATTATTATTGTTATTTTTTTTTTCAGAAAACAGAGAGCTAGTTTTTGTATTTTTTTGTAATCAAATGAGTTGAAAAGGTTGTATTTTCGATGGGCTGGTTCGGCCTGGTGACTAATTCCCTTTTCATGGGAATAATATACTTATGGGATGGTCTAGTATTTATATCTTGGCCCAACAGAACTCTTAAACCAACATTTCGTTATGGGCCAATTAAATTATAAGATAAACCTTTCCGAAGGAGGCCCCCTCAGGAGAAGATTTAACTCCTCAGGGGTTAGATCGACACTGTCTTCCTTCGGGAATTTTGCCGCTTCGCCTTTTGTGTTTTGAGCGGCGTGAGCTGCTACCCTTCTCGTCTCCCACTTTCCATGGCCTTCGTTATCAATCCACCATGCTGGCTTCAGCTCAGGATGCAAGAACCAGCAGCTATTTTTGTCGTGTCTATCCTTTCTACAATGTTCACATTTCGCTGCTTTGTTTAGGGTTCCTTTTGATTTTCCTTTGTCTCTAGGGTATCGGTATTGGGAGGGTGACTATTTTTGGCAGCCATGGCCTGAGATTCGACCTTCATGGCCTGAGTCTCGGCCTTATCTGTATTTGGGTTATTCATGCCCCGTCTCCTTGTTTCTTCTCTCTGCACCATAGCTGTGACAGTGGAGAATGTCGGCTTGTCATTTGATAGCAGGATTTGTGCTCAGAAGGCATCATAGCTTGAGTCTAGTGCCGTTAGGAAGTGATAGACCATGTCTTGCTCTGCCCTTTCTTTGAGAGTTTTCGGGTCAGTTGTTGCTGGTCGTAAGACCTCGAGCTCTTTGAACTTGGCCTTCAGATAGCCAGTTAGCTCTCGTATTGATTTGCCCTCTTGTTTTGCTTGAGAAATTTCTCGCTTTAGTTCAAACACTTGGGCAAAGTTGTTTTGCTCGCAGTAGCTGTTTCTGATTTCTTCCCATAGTTCTCAAAAAGTTTCACAGAAGCAAAAAAATTGGCTTAATCTGGACTCCATGGAACTGGTAATCCAGGCCATGACCTGATTATCCACCATGTCCTATTGTTTGGGATCTTTTTCTGGTCTTGGCTCGCTGCCATCAACGTAGCCTAGCCTTCCTTTGCGCTTCAGGCTTACTCGAGCTGATCTGGCCCATGGAATGTAGTTTTGTTCGTTTAGTAAGAAGGGGGTGAGCCTGGAATTATTGTCATGGTGATAGTGATAAGAAATTTCTGATGGTTGTGTGTCTGGGTTTTTTGTGCCAGACATGGCAACTGAGGATTACCAGTGACTCACCAGTTATGGTATCGGGATTGCAGGGTGGAGCTGGTGATACTGGTATGGTGTTGGCTTTATCGGTAGATGATGAGCAAGATATTTTTTTTCTGATATTTTGATAAGAACAGATACAGAGGGTTGGATATTGCTGAGTATTACAAACCTCGCTCTGATACCATGAAAACAAACTGATTTCTATATTTTCTGAATTATCTTTGTATTTATTGTATTTGTGTCTTACATCTTCCTTTGCCTTATTTTGTTTTTATACATGATACATAATTTCACCGTTTGTACTTTTGTAGGTAACATCCTACAACCGTTATTTTCTTACTATTTTACCCTTCTATATTTTATTACATTTTATTTCTTAAGACAGAAACACAACAATCAAATTATTGATTGTGTTAAGCGTTTCGCATTAATAACGAAACGATTTAAAGAGTTAACGAGCGTTGGTGCGTAGGCATGCAAGGCTTGTTGTTGTATTGTTATTGGCAGGGAGACAAATGTAAGCTTAATTTGTTATGCATGGCTTTTAATTAATACACGTGAAACTTTGGTCGTGCCGACGAAATTTTCAGTCTGATCTCTCGGGAGTAGACTTTGATGAGATCGGATGGTTGTAGTCGCGGCGGCTGACGACAAAAATGTGTTCCATAAGTCAAAAGTCAAAACTTTGTCTAGACTCCAGATCACTAGTCACTACTCCTTCCTTTACAAAATTTTCTATGAATTCATACTACGTACAACAACTTCAAAGGAGTTCATTCTAAAAATTAATTTTTAAAGAATTTTTACCTTATAATTAAGTACTGTATGGCTTAATTGAAACTTGGTTGTTCATACCACGACTAACTTACATGTGCAGGAATGAGTTCAGCAAATACTTATCATACAAAAGATAGTATAGAGTTTTACAATGGGATATAAATTCTATAATTATTTGAAAATAAAAACATTTACCTTTTTTTTTCCTAAAAAACAGAATGAAAGGCTCACATTTTATTTAGGGTCCCTGGATGTATTTTTTTTTTTTTACTTTTAGGTCAAACTATGAATTTAAAATATGTTTATGATATCCTTATTTTTATATATTTTTACCGAACCTTATTTGAAAAATAATCTAAATTTTAAACAAAGAAGTTCGTGATGAACTTAATAATGTTATTTTGTAATACTAAGATCATATACGATTGTGGAAGCGTTTTATCAATTTCATCAAACTTTTAGATCTTAATTACCTAGATAAAATCTTAATCAAACAAGTACTAAAGAAATAGAGTAATTTAAGCAATAATGTGCAAAGATAGTAAAAGAGAGAGTAAAGAGCAAGAGAGCAAGTGAACACGCTATGTAACGTGATTCAACCTACAAACAAACTAGGCCAACATTCACGGGACTGCCGCATCCAAAATACATTCTGGAATGGATTCCACTAGCACAAGTGTTTTTACAACTGCGGAACCTATCTTAGATTCCTAACAACAAAAGAACCTAACTTAGGCTCCAAATCCTTTGCAAGGGACTACACTGCTCTACAAAGACCTAATCATATGATTGACAACACAATCAAAGACAATGATGAACTAGTTGACAACACAATGTAGTTAACCAAACTAAAACAATCAAAATTGGTCTCTCGTATTGACAATTGGAGAACTAGCTATCCTAACACACTCTCAGAGTGTGGTTGCTGAAGGACAAGGCTCTTGTGTTTTTTTCTGGTGTTCAATTGAGTGCTTGTAAAAATGGAGATGGCTTTCTTGATACTTCTGGTTCGTATCCCGTAAGTATATGTAGGCTATGCACATCTTGGAGTCTTGAAATCTTAAACAAGGAGGTTTGCATTACAGAAATCCTCAACCCGTTACAGATTCTGTTGTAACGGGTTGACACCTTTCCCATTTTGTCCTTCACTACATCTGTGTCTCACTTATGGGCACTCTTGGACAGAAACCCGTTGTAACAGGGTGAGGAGTCCATTGTGACGAGTTGGGCATGCGTTACAATAACGCAAGGTTCTGCCAAAGTCCTCGTTTGTCATGTCTTTTGGATCTTATCCTCTTCAGCCCGTTGTGACGGGTTGGAATCCGTTGTGAAAGCACCAACATTTGGAGGACTCAATGGCTTCTCATTCAATTTTGAGGTGTCTATTCTTGGAATGCATGATGACATCTTAAGTCTCCTTGAGGCTTCTTCTTGCTCTTTGACATAAGCATCGTCTTTAACTTGAGCCAATCTCTTCATGATGCGATTTTCATCAGAATCGTCATCCCTTGCTCTTTAATGACTTCAAGAGCTATCTTCATACAAGTCATTTGTTTCTTCGCAATAAGGGCTTGTTTACTCTGAACTTCACCTCCTCTGTGGTTAATTTCTTCTTCTTCATCTTTGCTCTCATCAGACTCAACCAAATAACTTGTGTTGCTTTCTTGTTATTTCTCTTGAATCGCCCTTCTTGTGGTTTCTTCTTTGGAGGAGAGATGACATATCAATTTTGAATACTATGGTCTTCTTTGTTACAAGTTAGGCACAATACCTTCTTGCCTTGAGCTAACCTCTTCTCATTCACTTTTCTATCAAAGCATATGCCTTCTCTGATAATCTTGGTGAGAAGATCATTATCCTTGGAGAGCACTTGATAGAGGTTTTGGTAAATGTCTTCACTTGAATCGAATTTCTAAGTGTTGTATGAAGATTGTGCGGGTAAGGCCAAGGCTTTGGTAGAGGTTGAGCATTTTCCTTCTTTGTGATTCTCATCATGTGAGCATAGTTGAGCATACAACTCTTCGGGTTGATCAGTAAGGTCTTTTGCTTGTAGAGCCTCAATTGAGCTCACAATGCCATCATATCCCTTTTTTTAGACCATTTGTAGAAGCTTACCTACAAAATCTTCATCACTAATGTTAGAGCCTACTTCAATAAATTCATTTCTTAAAGAGACACGTCTAAAGTAAAGATTCTCAAAAAACTCATTTTCCTCAAATTTCATGTTCTCTAACTTTGTAGCTAGATCCACTTATGAGTCTTTTTCTTGTGTTCATTACTTTCATATCTAAGTACAAAGATCCAAATTTCTTCAGCATTAGTGGAATGAGTAACAGACAAATCAATAGTTTCATGAATTGAGCTAAAGTATGGTGTTCATTGCATGTGTCTAACCATTTTCAACAATATTCCAAAGCTCAAGTAGAATAAGGTAGTTAATCATACATCTCTTTCAAAAAAAGAAATTCTTACAACCTATCTCAAAAATTGGTGATTTTTTCATAAACTTCAATTGTGCTTTTTTCACAAGACAAGGTCAAGAACTATCAAGAATTGATCTAATTAGCTAGGTATGAACTTTTTTGCTCTGATATCAATTGTTATTTTGTATTCCTAAGGTCAAACACGATCGCGGAAGCGTTTTATCAATTTCAATTCAAACTTTTAGATCTTAATCACCTAGCTAAAATCTTAATCAAGCAAGTACTAAAGACAATAGAGCAATTCAAGCAATAATGTGCAAATATAGTAAAAGAGAGCAATTGTAAAGAATAAGAGAACACGCTATGTGACGTGATTTGGTCTACAAACAAACTAGACCTATATTCACGAGATCCTCGAATCCAACATACCTTCCGGGACCGATTTCACTAGATCACAAGTGTTTTTACAATTGGATAACATATCTTAGATTCCTAACAACAAAAGAATCTATCTTAGACTCCAAATTCTTTGCAAGGGACTACACAACGTAGTTCACAAAACTAAAACAATCAACAATGCGTTATCTCGAATTGACAATTAGAGGGATGGCTCATGAAGTGTGAGCAATCAAGCTGGCATTGCTGGTATCATATATGATGATAGAGGGAAACCTGTAAGGAGTTGGGTATATCATCTCATTCTGCAAAATGCCTTCATGCATGGCAGAAGTTGTAGCCCTTTATAGATGTTTGCTATAGTTGGCAAATTGCAGGCCGGATCATGAATACATAATCATATACATTGATTGTGCTGTTTTGGTTCGCATTAATTATTAACTCTCATTTATTGTAAAATGCTCATGCATATCCAAGTAGAATCTGTGCTGAGGACTTGCTTCCAGCTTTTGCCTCACATCAAGCTTAAGTACATAGGAAGGCAGCACAAAATGATGGCACATGATCTAGCTATATATTGAGGCAAGGGAAAAGAAGAAAGATAGCTACCAGTTGTAAAGTCAACTCTGGAAACGAAACTTTCTTGAACGATTATTAGCATTTCAATTAAAAATAGAAAAATGTATTAATTAGCATTTGCATTACTGTTCGATCGGTTCCCATGTGATTAGAGTAGACAATAGTTTAGTAAGTAGTTTATCAATTGATACTAGAATGAATTAGACAAAGTAGGCGGCTGCTAAGTGCTAACTATAATATTCCTATTCCTATTGCACCCATAGACTGTGTAACCTAATATTTATGCATATAAAGTAGTCACTTTAAAAATTCAAATCACTTACTTTAAAACTCCATATATAGAAAATTTTGTTCCCTGCAAGATTACAAAGAATTTTTTAAGCATGTAAATCAAATTTAAAAATGATTAAGAATGCTTTTTAGTTAAAAGCACGAAAGATCTTAGTACTCCTACAAGCACCATAGATTTACTCTACTTATCAATTAAAGATATATAATAGTCAAATATATAATTATTGCTATCAATAGAGATAGACTATCGTGAAAAATGCTTGCACCTCGGACCGAAGTGTATACAGTTTAAATTATATTTTTTTTAGTCCAACGTTTGATTTATGTTGTCCAATAAATTCTCCGTATGGAAATTTTGTAGGAAATAAAAACTAGCTCCTAGCCTAATGATTAAGAGCAACATCCTTTATGTGATCGCATGGGTAGCCATAATCATATACAATGATTGAGAGGCTCTATGTGAGAGATCGCATGTTCAAAATTCAATGAAAATAAAAATGTCACCGAGGGATTTTAGATCAATTTTGAGATATTCGAAGGCAAAGACCTTGTCTTGTCGGCTCACAACCATATATCTAACTCGGACCCGATTGTTTTTTCACGGCACAACAAGACTATGCAACTAAATGGCTCCTCGATCATAAAAAGCATTCTTACAATGATTATATGTGTATGGGTCATCGAATCTGTAACAGAAGCTAGATTTGGGTTCTCTAAATTACTGGGGAACACAACACAGCACACCTGGCACCTGGCTGCACACATCCAATTATCCAAAGCTGGGTTCTCA